>JAKTYD010000019.1:0-254036 GCA_030564645.1 Insectozyma morakotiae
GGAAAAGAGCGAAAATGCATAACAGAAAAAAACGATGGCATTGGAAATGGAATGAGAATCATACCATTGGCATTGGAAATCGCATAACAAAAACATTTTTTCCGACATCAAACACCATTTTTTTCTATTTGTGGAAAAGAGCGAAAATGCATAACAGAAAAAAAACGATGGCATTGGAGATGGAATGAGAATCATACCATTGGCATTGGAAATCGCATAACAAAAACATTTTTTCCGACATCAACCAACAAAAACATTTTTTCCGACATCAACCACAAACAAAAAGTACGAAAATGCATAACAGAAAAAAAACGATGGCATTGGAAATAGAATAATAAAAAACACAAATCTATCTTGATAATTTGGTTCAGTTCCACAAATTTGATGTGTTTTTAAAATTAACTTCCAACACCTTTGAAATTTTGAAAATTAAACTATTTGTAACTAGTTCACATCTCAAATTGTCACTTGTATTTGTATTCTATAAAAAATTAGGTATCGATTTCATTCTTAAATTTATGTTATCTTTTTTGATGATCTTGAACAAATTTATTAACTTCTATTTTCTCTTAAAATTTCGTTAAACAAACTATCAGATTATAGAAATAAATGATTTTGAATTCAATATAATCCTTGAGACTTGTACAGTTTAAAAGAGTGACTTATACATTGAACTATACTCAAAAGTTGTTTAGTCAAGTTTTGTAATTTTTTTTATTTTAGTATAAATTTCTACAAAAAAAGGGTAATTTTTTTTATCGTATATATCAGGTAAAAGCTATATATGTTTTTTATAGAAAACCTAGGATGACTCTTCGCCCAACTGTTTATTTGTTTTGTTGATCCTAGTTAATCTTTGTTTGTTTTTCTTTGAGTCTATATGTTTTCTTAAGTTTTGTGTTTTATTTGTTCTAGAATTTTGTCTAGTTTGATTAGTGATTGACCGTTTTGATAAGTTGAGCAACTCTACCTGCTGTATATCGTGTCGTTGCCACTGTGTAGAACACTAATTAAAAAAGGAATCTAACAGCAAATCTAGCTACAAAAAATGATGCCTAATTTTTATTATACGTTTTTATTAAAATCCAACCAAATTAAACAATCAATTAGTCCAATAACAGTTTCATTACTTTTACACCTTAATTCACGTACTCCTTTCGTGGGGTTTGGCTATGTTGTTTTTAACAACTGATCCATTTCAAAATAAAAGAGAATCAATCATCATTCAACAAATAAAAGTCATTCACAATCTAAATATTCATATATGATCATTATTATTTGATTTTATAATTAAATCGAGTAAACTTCTTGTACTAATTTTATTTCTTATGCTTACTTCAAATTTTATAATTATTAATTTCTTTTTGAGATATAACAATTTCATCATCTAATTTTGAGTCTAAATGATTTAAAATTTTAAAAGAAAATCAAATAATTTATCAACATTTTTTGTTATTTATAAAATATAAATCATTATTATTATATTTATCAAATAAATAATTTATCGTTGGTATTAATAATTTTATGCCTAAAACCAATATTTTTATACAAATAATCATTAATAAAGATATTTTATCAATTTTGATAAATTATTTATATAAACTTGATCTTGTTGATGTAAATCATTTTATAAAAATTCAAAAAATTGAATCTTTGTTGATTGATTTAGTGAATTTATAAATAAATACACTTTAGTTTCATTATTTAGATTTTAAATTGAAACATTAAAATGATTATAATCTATTTTAGTTTGAGATTCAGATGATAATTCAAATGGTAAATCTAGATGTGGTGGTTTAATCTCTTTTAAAACAAACTGTCGATTTTTATTGTTATTATGATTATTATTGTTTCTTTTCTTATTGAATATAAATGGTACTTCAGATAAATTGTGGTATACTTTTTCATTTCATTCCCAGTTTGATATAAACCATTGATTTATCATAGATTAATTTAATTAACTCATGATTTGGATTCTTTGTTGATTCTTCATTAAAAACTGAATTTATATTATTTGAAATTAAATTATCAAATTGGTATTTTTTATTTTCATCATTTGAAATGATAGTCATTTGATCATCATTATTTTCTTCGTTTTTTTCTAAAATCTCTGTATCTGATGATGATGAATCTAGGTCTAATAAAGTATCCAGAATATTTGAATAAAGATTTGAATTTGTTGAATTAGTTGTGGTTGCTGTTGTTGTATCATATCTTTTCTTTCCGCCTAATCTTGTTGAAACTGGTATAATTGATTCATTATCAATTTCAAAATTATGAATTATTTTTAGTGGACCCACAATGAGTCCGAATTGATATATATATCACAAATGTTTGATTTACGCTTCTAAATTACAAAAAGGTGCTGTGCGATTTCCAAAGGTGCTATGCTTTTATAAATATGAAAATCATCGGTTATTTCTTCATATTCAATTGAATTTAATTTAAATTATTTCTATTATTTGATAATTTAGAATGTATTTCCTCTTTTGAACTTTTTTGAATGTGAGTAGGATAAATTTCATCATCACTATATTCATCTTCAGCGATTGATTCAAGAATTGTTTGTGGTTGTATTTGTTGTGGTTGTTCTGTGGGTATAAATCCATTAATAACAGGTAGTCTTTTACCAATACTAAATACTACCAATTTGATCATGATATGATACAAAAAGAAACAATAATGGATATAAAAGGATTTAATAAAACAATTGGTAAAATTGAAAAATAAACGTATAAAATTTATATCCTGAAAAGCCTTTAAACGAATTTCATACATCTCTGAAGCTGATTGAATTGAACTGAGCTTGACAAATTTGGAATTATAAGTCTTAAAAGAAAAGGAATAGTGATTCAATAAACTTGAAATTGACTAGGAGTATCATTCTGAATCCATTATATAAGCTGGTATGATGGTGATTGTATTCATGATTCATTAATGAATATTATTTATTGTTCATGTCGTGGTTTTAAAAGTAAATGAATATTTTTTTTTTTTAATTCTGGGGAGAGAAAGGGAGTAGTAAATGAAAATCATACCAGAAAAAAAGATAGAAGGTCGCATTGAAAATGGTCCAACGAGAAACCGATTCGCATTGGAAATGGAATCACGAAGAAGATAGAAATTTCAAACTTGATCTTAGAAATTGTCTAATTACCTAATAATATACAATCGTCTAACATTAATTTGAAATATCGTGTACTATGAAAATACTTTCGTTCGCTTCCGTCTGTTTTCAACTTGAGATTTTGGTTGAATTAATACAGTGCAAGTGAAAACATCAAATTTAATAAACGATGATCGCATCATAATAATAATTCTCTGCTTCGTTGATTAAAAATTCTCGGTGCTAGTTCCTAGGTCTGCAAAGAAATCATCAGGATTATAATTCAATTCAATATTTTGATTAATATTTTTATTGTTATTATCATTATCAAAATTTTGTTGTCGCTGTTGTTGCAGATAAGATGATGAAGATGACGACGTTTCTTGATTCAATTCATTTTCATAGAATGCAATTTGTTTTAGTAATTTATCTTTTGCCTTTTCTTGTTGACTTAAAACATAATTCAAGTGATTTACGTAATCAACTGATTTATTTAAAATAGTTGATTTATTTGGTTTTGTTTCCTTTACTTTAACGGATGATATTATATCATTTAAATCATTTAAATCTATTGCATTATCATTATCACTTGATGATGTTTTACGTTGTAAGCTTTGAACAGCACTTAATTGAGGATTTAATAATGATGGTGGTACAATAATACCCAATTCTTTAATCTTTTCCTTAATTAAATCTCTTCTTCTTCTTTCGACTGCATTATGAAATTCTCTTCTCCGTTTCAATTTCTCTTCTTTTGACAATTGTTTCGTGGGTATAGATGATACATTATCTTGTTCTTGAATAGAACCACTAGGTACAGATGTACTCAACCCAGTGGATGAAGGTAAAGGTGGTGATAATTTATTCCAATTTTCTGTCTTTATAGTTGGATTTGGAATTGATGAGCTAAAATTTTGATTTTTTAAATGTTCTAAATGTTGATTTCTATGATAAACAGGCGGAGAATTTAAATATGATCCATTATCAGTTTGATTACTTGGAGACATAACTGACGGTGGATTAAATTGGGGAGATAAATAAGATCCTGTGGAAATATCTGGTTGTTGTTGATGATTTTGTTGATAAGATTGTTGTTGATAAGTAGGTCCACTGATACTTCCATGTCTTGAATAATTTGGACTAAAATTATTATCAAAATTAGACTCAGCAATTGAATTTAATGGTTTAAAATTACCTTTACTATTTGGAGGAGAAAAATATTGAGGATTCAAAAATGATGATGAATCGTCGTAATTATTTGGTGATATGATTTCGTCTAAATTAGCCGATGTTGTCATTGGATTAATAAATGGTGGTTGCTGAGGTGATAATTGTGGTGATAGATTTTGTTGTTGATTTTGATTGTTTGATAATTGAGGGGCTAATACAGCTTGAGAAAAAGCCATATCATCTAAAAAAGGTTCATTAAAAGAACCAGGATTTGAGAAATTTTGTTGATTATTATTATAATTATTTGAATTATAATTTATATCTGAAGATTGAGGATTGAATTTGTTATAATTATTATTATTGTTGTTGTTGTATGAAAATCCCATAGGGCTTAAATAATCACCAGTCGATAATTGAGTATTTGAATTGAATCCAGATTGACTCGATTGAGGATTATTATAATCATTGGTGTTATTATTATTATAGTCCGAGTAATTTAAGTTTAATGAAAAATCATTGTGCTCTAGTCCATTTGTATCAAAATTAAAATCATATTGTTGTTGAGAAGTATCGTATTGAGAATTATAGTTATATTGATCATTATAATTATTATCAATGTTGTTGTTATAATTACTATTTGTTTGACCATTTGAAGAAGTCTTGTTCTCCGATGGACTATCTTTTAAATAATTCTCCATCGTGATTGAAATTGAATTGAGGATAATTAAATTTGTATAGTTTTAATTTTATTTTTTATTTATTTTTATTTTTATTTTTATTTTTTTTAATTTTATTATTAACATTAATATGATAAAGATTTGATTATTCCGTTTAGCATTTAATCATAAATCACACTACCTTTTTCTTGAATCAAATTGACAAACGTATCATAATAATATTAGCTTATGTCTACGGATTCAGAGAATATATTTAGACAGCTGTTTAATAACTGGAATAATAGAACTTCTACAGCAACTTCAAATGCTAGACCCGTACTAAATGAATGGACAGATTATTTCAAAACCAGTGCAAATGATTTATACACAAGATTACCTACTTCAATCCAAGATTTAAATAAGCAGCAACAACCAGAAGAACCATCATGGTTTAAATTATCACGATTAGAGAAATTAGTTGGGTTTAGTTGTTGCTTAGGAGCATCTATATTATGTTTTGTATTATGTTTTTTCATGTTTCCAATATTAGCATTAAGACCAAGGAAATTTGGTTTATTATGGACTGGAGGTTCATTATTGTTTGTTTTATCATTTGGTATATTACAAGGACCTTATAATTATATACGACATTTATTATCAAAAGATCGAATAGTATTTACAGTTGTATTTTTCAGTTCAATTTTATTAACTTTATATAGTTCAGTTGTTTTAAAAAGTAGCTTATTAACAATTTTTACAAGTATTATTGAAATTTTAGCAGTTATTTATTATACAATTAGTTATTTCCCATTTGGTGCAACTACATTAACATTTTTTTCAAGTTATATAGTTGGTTATATAGGTGGATTAATTGGTGGTATAATCGTATAATATATCATATTTATTTATTAATTGATTCATTGTTTATAATTTTTCATCATTATTTTCATCTAATCTTTGTTTTAATTCCTCATGGAATTTTCCTAATTTTTCAAAATTAGTTTCTTGAGCTGGCCAACCAACAATTAAACCAGTTTTTTCATCTCTTTTAGGAATTAAATGGAAATGTACATGGTCAACAATTTGATGAGCAATTCTACCATTATTTTGTAAAATATTATATCCTTCACCTTCAGGGGTATTATTTTCATCCAATTGTAAAACTTTAGTTAATTTCTTAACTACTGGTAATAAATCACTTAAATAATCATCAGGGATGTTATGTAATTTAGCTCCATGATATTTTGGTATAATTAATACATGACCTTCACTAGTTGGTTGAATATCTAAAAATGAAAAAGTCTTTGCAGTTTCAATTAATTTAAATGATGGAATTTCACCTTTTATAATTTTACAAAAAATACATGAAGCATTAGATGAAGCCATTGTGAATTAAAATAATAATAACTTTAATAGTTAAGGTAAATTTATGAATTTAAATTTATTGTTGGGGTTAAATTAAAAAAAATCGTGTCGTTGTTCAAATAAGAAAGAAAGCTTATTAACATATTATATATTATAATATTAAATTTTCTTTAATTTTCAATCAATTTTAACTATATAAATCATCTTCTTCTTCAACATTACCAAATGCTGCACCTGAATTTGATGTTCCATTTTCATTTCCATCTTGACCTTCATTGAATCTAAAACTTGAAAATTGACCTCTTGAAGCTTGTAATTGTTGTGCATATGCTTCATAACGACGTAATTCAGCATCTGAAACTGATCTTTTAGCTGTCTTCATAGCTTCTTCAACATGAGCTCTGGTTATATAAGGTACAGGATCTTCTTCTTCTTCTTCACCTTCACCTTCACCTTTCATATCAACATCTTCAGTTTTAACTTTTTCTTTTTCTTGTTTAATTTTATCAATCTTAATTTGTGCTTCAATTGAATCTTTAATTGCAAATTTTGCTGATCTTTGTACAATATATGATAAATCAGCACCAGAGAAACCATTTGTAATCTTGGCAATTTCTTTCAAGTCTAAACCTGGTTCTAATGGAGTATTTCTTAATTGAGCTTGTAAAATTGATAATCTTGCAGCTTCATCTGGTAATGGAACATAAATCAATTGATCTAATCTACCAGGTCTTAATAATGCAGGATCAATTTGATCTGGTCTATTTGTTGCACCAATAACAAAAACATTCTTTTTAGCATTCATACCATCCATTTCAGTCAATAATTGATTGACAACTCTATCAGAAGCACCACCAGCATCTCCTTGTGATCCACCTCTTGATTTAGCAATTGAATCCAATTCATCTAAAAACACAACTGTTGGAGCTGCAGCTCTTGCTTTATCAAAAATATCACGGATATTTGATTCAGATTCACCATACCACATACTTAATAATTCTGGACCTTTGACTGAAATGAAATTTGCTGAAACTTCAGTTGCAACAGCTTTTGCTAATAAAGTTTTACCTGTACCAGGTGGACCAAAGAATAAAACACCTTTTGTTGGTGCCAATCCGAATTTTTGATATTGATCTGGATGTAAAACAGGATATTCAACAGTTTCTTTCAATTCTTCTTTAATAGAATCAAGACCACCAATATCATCCCAAGTAACATTAACATTTTCAACAACAGTTTCACGTAATGCTGATGGATTTGAATTACCTAAAGCAAATCTAAAGTTTTCTTGCGTTACACCTAATGAATCTAAAACTTCAGTATCTATAGTTTCTTCTTCCAAATCAATAAGATCCATTTTTTCACGAATTTGTTGCATTGCAGCTTCTGAACATAATGAAGCAATATCAGCACCAACAAAACCATGAGTTTCTGATGCAATAGCTTCTAAATCGACATCTTCAGCCAATTTCATGTTTTTGGTATGTATTCTTAAAATTTCTAAACGACCTTCAACATCTGGTACACCAATATCAACTTCTCTATCAAATCTACCAAATCTTCTTAATGCAGGATCAATTGAATTTGGTCTATTGGTAGCTGCAATAACAACAACATTTGATCTTGCCTTCATACCATCCATTAAAGTTAATAATTGAGAAACAACTCTTCTTTCAACTTCACCATTAGTTTTATCTCTTTTTGGTGCAATAGAATCAATTTCATCAATAAAAATAATTGATGGTGAATTTTTTTCAGCTTCTTCAAATGCTTTTCTTAAATTTGATTCGGATTCACCAGCCATTTTTGACATAATTTCTGGACCATTAATTAAAAAGAAAAATGCACCTGTTTCATTTGCAACTGCTCTAGCCATTATAGTTTTACCAGTACCTGGAGGTCCATACATTAAAATCCCTTTTGGAGGTTTTATACCAATTGATTTGAATAATTGTGGATGTCTTAAAGGTAATTCAACCAATTCTCTAATTTGAGCCATTTGTTTTTTACAACCTCCAATATCATCATAACCAACATCATTTAAATTATTTTCTTCATCTTCACGATTTATTGGTTCACCTTCACAATGAATAATTGTATCTTGTGCTACAATTGCAATTTCTTCAGGATCAACTTCGACAACTTTGAATTCAACTTGTCTCATACCACCTCTAACAGTAAATAAATCTCCTTTTCTAACTGGTCTATAAGCTTCGACAAAATATGGTTTTAAATATATATCAAATAATGAACCTGTAATACCTTCAACAGTATCAGCAATTGGTAAAACTGATATTCTATTTGCATATTTGATATCTGGACATGGATGAACAGTAATAATATCTCCTAATCTTACTTTCAAATTATTACGAACACATCTGTTAACTCTTGCAACACCATCATCCATATCATCATCTGCTAAAACAATTAATACAGTATCTTTTCTTTTTTTACCTTTAACTAAAACTGTATCACCACGAAACAATTGTAATAATTCCATAGTATTAGATGACATGGTAATAACTGAATTATCATCATTAGTTGCATCGTCGACAACTAAAGCATTATCCTTCTTTTTTCTTCTTAAGATTGCAGTTGCTGTTTTATCATCAACTGCAGAAGCTCCTGAAGCATCATAATGAGTCTTTTTATCTTCGTCAGCAGTCATTTGAATCAAAATTGATAAACTATTCTAATTTATAAATCAATTGAAATGAATAAAAACTTTGTAATTAAATAACTATTGTATTTGGAGAAGAAAATTGTTAGGAAATAAAAAGTTAACCAAAAATTATCTTTGAATTTAAATTGGTGGTGCGTAATACTTAAATAGGATTAAGGATGCAAATATACAATTATTAATAATAAGAGACTACTAACTTATAGAAAAGTGTCAGATTAAGTATATAGCATATTTTCTATGCATTGGTTCAATTAGTAATTGTAATTTTGAAGAATATCAAATTGATTGATCAGGTTATTCTATTTGATTCCAAATTTTCATAGTGGACGTTTTTTTGCCACCCGTTCTGATTTTATTTAAAGCGCAAATGAAATAATAAATCTCACAAAAAAAAGAATGTTGTATACATACTGTATATAAGATATAACATTATTTCAATAAATAATTTGCAGCCAATTATTTTTGTATATTAATGTATTAAATTAAAACTCTTTGAAATTAAATCTATTTATCTCTTCTTCTGAAACTCAATGATAGAGATTTTGGGACTCTAGCCATCCAATAGAATAAGAATGTGCCCACTATATTGATGACAATAAATGCAATAAAAATACCTAAATCTCTTCCTCTGGTATGATAATTTGCTCCAACTTGTTGCAAGAAAACATTTGTATTCTTAATGGTACAATACTCACATTGAGTTGTTGATCCTTTATTCAATAAATAACCACCTGCAACTTTCATATATGGTTCCATATATTGCTCACAAGTATAACCATTTGGTGGTGCAAACCTCAACAATTCTTTATCGGCACATGTGACACTTGAATCATATAATGCAACTGACAACATTATACTTATTAAATAAGTAAATGGATTACAACGATACATAAATATCCAAAAACCTGGTAATTGATCTTTTGAAACTAAAACACCACAGAAATTTAAACACATTGTAAATAATAAAGTAGCTAAGTTTGCTGCATTATCATCAATTTCAATAAATGAAATACATAATTGTGCCATTGTTGAACAATAAATAAAAAATAAAACAATTGCAAACCACATAAAAGCACCTCGATCATGAACTGTATTTGTTTCTGCTGCATTATTATATAGCCCAACAGGATAATACCAACAGAAATATGCCATTGTACCTATCAATAAATTCCAAGGTATTTCAGAAGTGACTTGTGCTGCTAAAAATGCAACCCAACTGAATGTTTTTGATGGCCTTTCTCTTACCTCATATAAGTCTCTTTGAGATACAAATGTCGGTAAATATTGTTGAACTAAAGTATTGAAAATAACAAGAAACATAAAAATTGAAAACATTTGATTTTGTAATCCTTGTAATGATTTGTCAGCTTTGAAAAATGTAAACCCATTAAATAATGTTGATGTAACAGTTAATAAAATTTTAGAATAGATATATGTTGGTGATCTCCAATTTTGCTCAAAAACTCTTCGAGTAACTAATGCATATTGATTCCATATAGGTGCAGCAAATGATTTATAATTTTCTGGATTATCATCAACCGGTTTCTTTGGTAATTCTTCTTGCATTGAATCTAATTCTTGATTAACTTCTTTGAATTCAGATGAATTCAACCAAACATCATGATAGTTCTGAGTAGCTTTTGAACCTGGAGCTGCACCAATGACATCCAACATCCATTCTGCTGGATTAGCTTCTGGTGGACATTTTTGTGCTCCATATTTTTCAAAATAATCTATGAGTGTAGTACAATCTTTACCTAAATCACCAAAATAAACAGTTTGACCTCCTCTTTGTAAAAATAATAATCTATCAAATTCTTTTAATAATATTGCAGATGGTTGATGAATTGTACATAAGATAGCTTGACCATTATCAGCTAATTTTCTAATTAATTTACAAATTGACCATGCTGTTTGGGAATCTAAACCTGAAGTTGGTTCATCTAAGAATAATAATAATTTAGGTTTTGCTACTAATTCAACACCGATTGACAATCTTTTACGTTGCTCAACATTCAATCCTTCACCTTGAACCCCAACTACTGCATCGGAATATTTTTCCATTTCTAATAACTTTATAACAAATTCAACATAATCATCTTTTTCTTTTTTTGGAACTGTTTTTGGTTGTCTCAAATATGCAGAAAATTTTAATGCTTCTCTAACCGTTGAAGTTTCTAAATGTAAATCTTGTTGTTGAACATATCCAATTGATCTTTGAAATGATGAGTCTAAAGAACGACCATTAACCATTCTATCACCATCAGTGATTTTACCACTTGTTAATCTTTCACTTAATGCATTTAATAATGTTGTTTTACCAGCACCTGAAGCACCCATTAAAGCAGTTACCTGACCTGGTTTTACCCAACCATCAATATGATCTAAAATTGTTCTAGTTTCAGTTTTAATCTTAACTTCGTATGTCAAATTTCTCCAAAAGAAAATATCACCAGTTGATGGAAGTTTGTCTTCATCAACTTCTCCGTTACTATTTTCAAACTCAGTTGGAACCTTTTCAAGCTTACCAGTTTCCAAATCTTTCTTTAATTTTCTTCTCTTTTTCAAAGCTTTTTTTTGAAATAACAAAACTTCACCTTTTTGCATAGCTCCTTTATTAATTTCACATAAAATTATGTAAACGAAAAAGAAAAACACAACAAATCCAACCACAATACCCCAGTTTCTCCATCTATGAGAATTTCTATAACTGTATGATTGTTCCATATAATCTGTACCGTTTACAAAATCTTGACCTGGAATACTACCAACTGGTGAACAAATTCTATTAGGACCTGAAGTTGGATAATTACCACCAGATGGAACAAACTGTGAACATTCGAAAATTCGATTATGAAACTCATTAGCTATTAATGCTTCAAAAGCATAAGCTAAGGGATCTAAATAATTAATCCATCTACACCAACCTAATAAATTTGGTGTTGGAATAACAAACCCAGTGAATATAGTCAAAGCAAGTAAAAGAATCGAAGCTGGGGTCATACTCTCTTGTAATGATTTGGTTGCAGCACCAATCAGTCCTAAAAAAGTTAGTAATTTTTGACTGCAAAAAAAAAAAGTTTAATACATACTAAATAAATGTGACATAGCTAATGTTGCTGTAAAATTTACCAACAAATAAAAGAAAAAGTTACCAGCATTTCTTCTAAAATTAATCATGAAATAAAAGATTAAGTTGAATGCAATTGCAATAATCAATTTTGTTGGAATTTCAGTAACTATACTTGCCATTGCATCAGCAGCTGGATGATATAAAGCATATTTTTTATGTTTTTCAACAATTGGTCTTGCTTCATAAAGACTGAAAATTTCTAATAAACATGAGAAAGCATTGAACAAAACACCAAAAAATAACGCTGCTGTTCTATGATAAAATGAATCAGTTGTATTTGGAAGATTATAAAAAATTGAACTAATAATCAATCCCATAAATACATTACCTAAAATTTGTGATAAATGAATCGAAGGACTACCTTTAATTCTTAAAATATTTCTTTCACTAATGTATTTAACTTGCATCATGAAACTCACTGTATATGGTGAAGCAGGTTTTAAATGTTTTGATTGTCTTGCTTTATGATATTCTTTGATTTCATTCTTTTCTTCACTGTTATTATGTTCATCCAAATATTCATCAATTTCTCCAAGTAATTTCTTTCTTTCTGGTGAGTTTTGCCAACGTTCATAAAATTCTTCTGGAGTATTTGGAGTTTTACCTTCAAAACCTTTTTTGATAACTCTTTCTGCAGGATTAGTTAATGAAGTTAAAAAGTCGGCTGTTGTTTGTCTTGGAGGACATTCAAATCCCATATTTAAGAAATAATCTCTAGCTTCCTTAGTTGAACCAAAATAAATTTGATAACCTTCATATAATAATATTGCCTTATCAAATAAATCATAAGCATCTTGAGAAGCTTGATAAATAGCAACTAAAGGAGTTGTATGCATAATATCAGCACTCAGTTTAATAGCTCTGATAAACTCTAAAGCAGTAGCTGAATCTAAACCTCTTGTTGAGTTATCCCAACACTGAACCATTGCATTATTTAAAGTAATTTCGGCAATACTAACTCTTTTTCTTTCACCACCACTAACTCCTCTTACAAAATCATCACCAACTTTTGTATTTCTAGTATGTGATAATCCAAAAACTGCCATTGCAACATCACTAATGTGTTTTGCATATTCTTCTCTACTAACACCTAAAGGTCTATTTTGTGGTGTCCTTAATTTTGCTGCAAAATTTAATGTATCACCTACGGTTAAATGAGCAAAATGATTTTCAGTTTCTGCACAATAAACAACTTCACCTCTGAAATGTTTTATAACATCTTTTGGTGTTAATGCATTATATCTAAGAACTGAATTTTTATCAACATGGAATCCAAAAGTATGAGAAGCAATTGTTTTTAAAAAAGTTGAGCAACCAGCACCCGGTCTACCTAATACAACAGTGACTTCACCTGGTTTAATCAATCCATCCATTGGTTTTAATATATCAAAAGTCGGACCGGTATTTCTTAAAATATATTCTCTAAAATATCTTGTTATAAATTTTGGTACAGCATTTATTATAGTTGTTTGATAATCTGAATCTGATGCTTCACCATAACTTCTTAAATCTTTATAGACTACACCTAGTTCAATTGGTTTGAAATAATCAGGATCTGATAATGTTAATTTTCTAGCATTCTGAATCCAATAAACTGAATCAAATTCGGATGAATTAGGATCTAATCGAGGATCAATAGACTGTCCGTCTTGGAAAGGTATTACACCATTTTCATTATCGTTGTCAAATTTTTCTGAATTTTCAACGTTTTCATCATTACTACTGTTTACTTTGGTAGTTGTGGAGTTTTGTCTTGAATCTGAATCAGGTTGCTCCGTTTGTTGTTGTTGTTGTTGTTGTTGTTGTTGTTGTGCGTGTAAACTTGAGGCGTAAGAAAATCTCCTTGCTAATTCTTTGATCTCTGAAGCCACTTGATGATCATAACCATGATACTGTTGAGGATTTGTTTCTTCCTCAGCACCGATCATAATATATCACCTGTTAAAATTTGATAAATCTCAAAATTGAAAGTAATTGATATCAGATATCGAAATGAATTGTAAATTTTGAATTTTGCAATGTATTAGGTTTATAGCTTAAATAAATAATTATGCAACTGGGGGAAGAATAAATAAATATAAAAGCAAAAACGTCATGTTATAAATTAGGCGTCAAACAGTAAAGCAAAAGATTTAAGAAGATTTAAGTCACAAAAACGTAAATGTTAGTAAATCTCAAAATTATTAGATCGGTCTAAAAGTTCAACATTTGTATAAATAGACATTATTGAACGAAGTTTTTTTGTAAATTGATCAATATTTTACAAGATGGTTTAGATAGAAGCATTGCCCTCATTTCTTTTTAGCAGCTTTCAATAATTTGATTTATAAAATTCATTCAATACTTCGAATTTTCATCATCACCTTATTCTAAGAAAAATAATTTATATTTAAGCGTTTATACATATTCATAGAATTATAATAATGCAAACATTGCATACTTTTAATAAATAGTTGCTAATTTGATCAGATAATTTATCCGAAATTGGCTTTCTACCTTGATCAAGCTCAGTTTAATATAAGTTAGATATATGGAAATTACTGGATCTCATTGATTAACAGGAATCTTATATTTTTGGATGAATTTAAGAAAAAAAAAAGTAACTAAAGCAAACAAAGTTCGTAATTTTTTTTACCCACAATTTTAATTTTAGAAAAATGTCTTATAATTCAATAGAATCGGATATCAAGGATAACTAAAGCCGGTTGCTTAGTCCTTTCGATCTGGTTAAAATTAGTTGAGTTGCGTATTTCAACATGTTCAAATGATTTTACGATTATACAGCCGATCAACTATCATGACTTACATTTTTTGTTTTACAATTTACAAAATTGTTGCAAAACACCATCAAAAGAGCAAAGTTTTGCAAAATTGTTTAAGTAGTGATCGCTATAAAAAGAACATTAAACTTTATTCTTTTCTAAAATGTGCGTTAAGCTCTTACCATGGTACCCCAGTTGTCAATATCAATACAGAGCTGAGATGTAAAATATTCATATACTATTCTATAAACCGATCTAGTCAAAATCTGTTATTTCCGTTTTAGCTCAAATTTCCGTTTCAGAATCTCTGTTTTTTATGGAAAAATATGGTTCTCGAACGCAAGGCAGAAAAAAAGTAAAAAGCCGCACAGAGAAACAATAAAACATAAAATATAAAGAGAGTGATTCTTTTATTCGCTTATATCTTATAATTTGATTCTTCGACACCTTCCATTTTTTTTGGTAATCTAACAGCAACACCTATTGGATTAATTATGACATTTTCAATATCCCAAACACCTTCCTTATAATAGATATCTTTTTTCAAAAATTCAATAACTTCATCTCTATTATTTGCAACTAAATGAAAAGCACTACCAGCAAACTTAGTTTTTGTTTCATCGGTATAAATTGCACCTGCTGATCTAACTGGATTTGGAACAGTTGCTGGAATTGCAGCTACATGTTTTGGTCTAACTTTTGATCTATCAGCATTTGGCTTATCATAGATTATGACATTGTATTCAGTGGACATATTTCTCAGCAATGATATAAATGGATATAATCTGGTAGTATAATTTAATTTTGTAATTGATCTTGTAGTTGTAGATCTGAACAAATTAGTCATCCAATTGATTTATAAATAAAATAATTTCGATCAATTTTAGTTGGATAAAACTGCGAAAATATTGTGGAGAGCCAAAAAAAAAATTCAATAGAAGTAAAAGCTACAACGGCTTTTAAAGAATGGGAAAAACTTTATTGAAATAGATTCCTATCAATGACCGCTTATTGACGATGATTTTAAAGTATACTACTGACTTTTGTTCCTGACTACTTTAAAGCATAAAGCAAAATGATCTGGGAATGTTAAGTATTGGTTGAATGCAAAATTCTTTACAAAAATAAACGATTATCAAAGATTCAAATACAATTTAATTTTAAATTAATAGAAGAGGAATTACTCAGATGTCATTCAGCATAGTGACTGACGATTTTCAGAATTCATTGTGGTTTTTGTGCACATAAATAATAAGATACATTTTTTTAAGTTAATAATTTGATGATTTCAAATCTGAGAGAGTGTAAGGAAGCTTTCAATTCTTAATCTCTGAAGATCATAAGTAAAATGTAATTCAACGAGCAAAAATTCAATATCGATGTATCAAAGTGTGTATTAAATATAGAATGTAATTCTATAAATGCTAAATGTCATAATTTATTCTCCTTTCGTGTAATGTGTTGTGAATTGTATTTCCTAACTCTTGAAATTGTATTTCATATGGTCTTGTGAATTCTGTTTTATATAGTTTATTACAATTCCAAATTTATTGATTTGTTTCAATAGGTGCAAATCTTCTTAATCTTTCTTTTCTTGGACCTAAATCACTTAATTTAATACCTTGACCAAATTCTGATCCAAATGGAGAATGTGAAGGTATTAAGTTGTTATTAATTGGAATATCTGTTCTATTTTTACGTAAAGTTTGACCAATACCACCATTATCCATGGCAAAAACTTTTGTAAAACCAACATCATATTTCTTACTAAAATTTTCATCTCTCAAATTTACTCTAGTACCATCAAGCTGATAGTCAATTAAATTAGATTTCAAAATTGGGGTTTCAGTATTATCTTTATTTTTATAAACTAATAATCCACCCGCTATTGCTGCAATACTAAATATTTTAGCCATTGTTATTTGAACTGGTTTTGATTCTTTACTATGATGATGGTCGTCATGATGTGAGCTTGAGTTAAATCTTTTGAAGGAACATTGTGATATGGTATTAATTGTAACTTTTGATGTACATGATGATGATGATTTTACTACTTTTGATAACATGGTTGTTCTATATATTAATTATTAATCAATCAGAAAAGTGATATTTTGATGATATACTTGGTCAGATGTATGGATTGAATGGAAAAGTAGTAATGAAACCAAGTTAATTAACGTATTGATTCTATGCTTTGATAGTTTTTTTTTCTCTGCACTTGTATATTAACCAATAAAATTTATTGTGAATAAAAATTATTACTATTATGTAATCAGCTTCAGCTTCATTATGTAATGATCAAAATACTATATCAATTGTAGATCCATTAAATAAAGCTTAGATGAAACAATTGAATTATATTAAAAGCTCAATAAATATGAAATATCAAATTCTAATGGATATAAGATTAATTGAACTTCGATATGAGCAATAAGTATTTAAAAGAAGAAAATGATAGTTTTTTTACCAAATAAATCTATTTATTAGTATTTATGATAATCTTCTTGTATCTTTCTAAATTACCGTTCAACTCACTTCGAGTATATTTCTTAAAATCGTTTCGAGTACAATATGATACAACATCAAAGTTTACCTCTTCCACATACTATATACAATGAAAAGGTCTCTCTTGATCAACAGTTTTGAGATATGAGGTTTATGCAAATTTGACTAACTCCATTTTCTTCGAAATTTAAACGATCACGGCGCAAACAACACCTTGCTACTTACCGACATCAAATAATGGACTAACAATCTTAAACCGCGTCGTCAAATTGATTATAATAGTTTACATTACAAAGAATGATCCATAGAATATCTTTGACAATAAATAAAAGTTTATTTTTTGGGTGTAACTGAATCATCTAAGTACTGATCGAGCCAAGTAGATCCATAATTTCTATTATAAGAATTCGATACAATTTGAGGTGACGTTGTTGATGACGATACAGCTGAGGATGAATTTGATGAAAGATGTTTTAACTTGTTACTTCCACCTGGTTTTGAAAACTTAGTTACAATAAATTCGGATGCAATCAAAAAGACTGGTCCTAATAAAAAAATGCTCTGAGTTGGGAAATAACCTTTCATTTTGATATAGTTTTAAATATGGAACTATGGGAAGAATACAAATTCCTAGTTTTTTGATTTAATGAAATAATTTCAAGATAAAGTCAGTGTGGTATAATAATAAAGTTATAAATGATTTAGATTTAATATTAGTCAACTAATGATGTCTATCACTCTTTTTATGATTCATCCCATATAAATTAAATTGTTAAGAAATTTTTTTTTTGCTATTAATTAAATCCTTTCGGCCCCATGATTTAAAATTTTGCACCCTTTTTGATTCACATAATCAATTAATCTTGCACGCAATTAGCAACACCCTTTTCAGTACTAATATAATCTGAAGTTTTGATAATTCATTTCATTTATTATTGATTAATAGGATTCGACTTCAGTGGTAAGCAATATCCTTTTTTTGCAGTCTACTTTGAATCACTTTCAAAGTTTATGAAGAATTTTATAAGATATGCTTCAAAGTTAACGTTTCAGTCGTTTTATTCCTTAAAATGTCCAGTTCGAGATTGTTTAATTTAATCGTCAAAATATGATACATGTTATTGATATGGATTCAAGAAAAGAAGTCTCAACTTTATGCCTTTAAACTCAATGTAAAATCAATTGATAATCCATAGAATACAGACTACATCAATTGACTCAACTTATTTTATGAAGTCTGTCTCATGATCGGCGTACCACAAGAGACAAAACTAATGTTTCTCTTTATGCAATTGAAGTCTCTAATGGCTGAATAAGATAAGATTCGATCAATTATACCTTGCTGGTGTCGGAAATATTTTTCATTCCTATTTAAAGAGATCTTATACATTTACTCGTATAAAATTATTTCTCGGAAACTCACAAGTAAATGTGAACTCAGAAATATAAAGTTTCGATCTATTTCTTGTATATTATATTTTGATTTAATATCCAACACTAATCAAATAGTCAGCCAATTTTTCAACAATTGTAGTTGCATCACCAGGTTGAACACCAGATGGATAATGAGCAATCAAAATAGTTTGTTTGGTTCTAACACAAATTAAACCTTCAGCTTCATGTTTACCATATAATGATCTATCATCATTTCTTAATAAAAAGTATTTTTGTTGTTGAGCATATAATCCATGAGCTTGTAGATTTGATGGATCGTCAAAACCTTTAGCGATTTCACTAATTTCTTTTGATTGTAATTCAAATGATCCTGATTGTGCCCATAATGAATCACCAGCTCTTGAATATAAAGCTGCTTTATCTAATTTACCTCCAGCAATTAAATTATCTGTATAAGCTTGCCAAGACATGACTATAATTGGTAAACAAGAATTCTTTTTTGAAATTGATTTAAAATTAAAATAAGAATTTAAAATTCACAATTTTGCTTTCAATTGATCTTCCAATTGTTTTAAATTAAGAAAATGAATGAAACAAATTTAAATAAAAGGAAAGAAAAAAAAAAAAATTAAATATATTAATACACACAATTTACAATTAAAAATATGTAGAATGCTACCAATTTGAGTAAGGTGAATTTTGTTGCTAAAACTGAGTTTTCAATCAACACTAAGGTTCAGTAGCTATAACTTTCTCTTTTTGGTTGGCGGTTCTTGCTCTTCACCTGAGTCCAGATCAAGCAATACCACTCCATTTTCAACATTATTCACTCTTTCATTTGTCGTTTGTATTTGTTTCTTTGCTTCGTCTGCATCACTTTCATCACCAAGTACAATTACATCAGGATCATAGACTTCAGCATCTTCAAACTTAACGTGACCATTCCTTATTTCTTCTTTTGGTGATGTCGGAGGTGGTGCAACAATTTTTGTTCTTAATTTGATGTCTGGAAGTTCAATAAATTTTTTATCATTTTGATTGACAAGTAAACACAATTCTATATTTTCCAATGTATCAGAATCATCTTGAATTAAAATAATTTCCTTATTTTTGAAATTTGGTAATTCACTCAATTTTGTATCTAAATAATCCTCAAAATCAATATCATAAATTAATTTCATTTTACCTACTTGTATTGATATATATTCTTGATCCAAACCATATCTTCTAATTAATTCACCGATAAACCACCTCAAAGTCAATTCATTGAAACTGGATTCATCAATTTTGAACAAACCTCTTGCATGTCCACATGTTGGACAATCCAAATGAGATGGATGTATTGAAGCATATGATATCAATTTACTTTCCATGTTTTTTAAATAAACGTAATGTCTATCTTTAACTTCTTCGGTAAAATCAGAGCTATTTAAGTCTTTTGCTTTTTGATAATGCTTTATTCCAGTTAAACATTGAATACCTGAAATAATTGCATTTGAGGTAGCAATTGCAGCCACTATATTTCCAGCTAATTCCTTAATTATGAATTTAGATTTCATTTCGATGCCAAATATAGATGATCTTAAATTAGATGCAGCAGCAACAAAATTTAAAGTATCCTCATCGTCTTTATCGAACGTTATAAATTTCACATTACCAGATTGTAATCTATCTTTCAATGCTTTCAAAGAAGTGTACAATATGTAGATATTTTCTATTATAGACCAATCTCCAGTTTCATTCGAATTAATTTGATGATTTTCTTCATTGATCAATTTATGTAAATTAGTTTTATAATCATCTAAATTCATTGGTTTAGGTTTCTCTCTAGTTCTCCATAATGAATCAATCTTAATTAACCTTTCTATATCATCTTTGAAAATTTTGTCCATTAATTGTTTAAAAATTAATTCAGAATCAGCTTCTTTTAATAAATTCGATCTCAATTCAGCCAATTCATTCATTTCTTTATTCAAATTTTCAATTTGTTCTGCATTGGTGGTTTCAGTTTTAATTTGATTGATATCATTTAAATCAATTGAATCATTTTCATCAAATAATTGTAAAAATAAAAATTCTTTAGCCCAAGTAATACAATGTATTGGTTCAGATGGAGTTGATCTTATAGTACAAACTGGATATGTGGTTGGTGCTTTACTTCTAGGTAAACAATCATAACATTCAGAAAAAAATGGATAAATTGGATGAACAGTACCATCAAATCCTTCAGTTCCACTATTTATCCATGGCTTTTTAACAAATAATGACATTTTGTTCAAGTATAGTCTAGCTTCAACATTATCAAGTGCATTGTGAATGAAAGTGAATTGAGACCACCATTCAATTGGGAATAATTTGGTGTCCATGATATTTCCATGATAAGGAATCAATTTACAATTCAAATAATTGAATGATTTGGCTGCTTCTGCAACAGTATTAGCTTTAGATTTATCTATATCTTTTTTCCTGAATAAAAATTGTCTATTCAAATTGGATAATGTAATTGTATCTAAATCAACAATATGAATTTCTCCATACCCAGTTAAAACCAAATCTTTTAGCAATTCACATCCTATTCCACCTGCTCCTACTAGAAGTATTTTCGTTGTTCTTAATTTATTCACTACTTCATCACCAAGTACCTTTTTCAAATATGTATCTTTAGTCATGTTTGATAATAGTATGCGTGATTGAAATAAATTTTTTAATTTTTCAAAAATTAAATTTCATTATCAACATGAAGATATAAAAGTAAACAGGATATAATTATAGACGAAAATGCATAGTTCAAGATATTTGGTTATTATCATTGATGGATCTAATGACTTCAAAACTCGAAGCTCAATATCGAAATGTATCTTTTATGTTTGATCAATCTTATTCATGTTTTTATGTCAATTAGTATGATTTATGAAGAGTCTTAATAGAAATTCAGTTCAAATGGGTGAGTTGACCCTCTCCTCTCCTGATTGAGCTTTGACTACTAGTATTCTCTATGTATATGTTCATTTAATGATAAGCTATCTTTACCTTAATTTATTTTTATTTTTTTCCATCATCTAAGTTATGTCATTTAGAAAAAGAAGTGAAATAATAGGTGGCTCACCATCTGCTGTAAATAGAGCTCCCCCTGGAATCTCAAGAAATGTTAGCTTACCACCAGGACGTCAGCCGTCAGTATCCACAAATTTAAGAAAACCAGTTGTTCCTGAAGCATATTCCAAAAAACAAGATGACGTAACTGTATTGAATAATCCAAGTGTTAGACCATCATTAGTCACTTCTCAACCAACAATATCTACGGGTAGCTCTGATTTAGATAAAATTTTACTACATCAAGGACTTCCAACTGGTACATCATTATTAATAGAAGAGTCTGGTACTACTGATTTTGCATCGGTTTTATTAAGAGTTTTTGCTTCACAAGGTATAATGCACAATAGAGTTAATGAAAATCTCAATTCACATGTCATAGTATTAGGTTTAACTCCTCAGTGGTCATCTGATTTACCAGGTATATATAAGGGAACATCTAAAGAACAAAAGAAAGCTAAAATAGCAGAAAATGAATCAAAAATTAGTGTATCAAATTTAACTACATCAAATCCAACAGCATCAAGAGATTTAAAAATTGCTTGGAGGTATGGCTTAAATAAAAAACAGGAAAATATCAATGAAAATAATGAAAATTCAAATTATGAAAATTATAATCATCAATTTGATATAACTCAAAAATTGTCACCTGGACCAAATCCATCGGATATAACTTATATTCCATTATCAGAATCATATCAGAAAATCATCACACAACTTTCAAGCATTATTGAACATCAACTTAAATCAGAACCTACTAAAATCATTAGATTGATTATACCAAATATATTAAATCCATCATTATTTCATCCATTGTCTTGTTTACCAACATTTATTAATCCATTTGTACATTCACTTCGTTCAATGTTACGTCGTTACTCAAATAACTTGGTGCTAATAACTTCTTTATCCCTTGATTTATATCCAAGAGATCAAAATTTGGCTGTAATCTTGGAAAGTTTGTTTGATTCAGTAATACATTTGCAACCATTTAATCAAGAAATGAGTCAATTAATAGAGAAAGCTTATAAAAATGAACCATCCAAAATTCAACAAGGATTGGTGAACATAATCAAATTACCTGTATTATCTGAAAAAGGATTAATGATGATACATGATGGTGAATATGCTTTTAAAAATGGAAGAAAAAAATTCGAAATTGAAGAATGGGGAATCCCTGTTGAAGATGATTCAAAAGAAAGTAATACAACTCCAGAAGGTGGCCAGACAGCGAAAAATATTGATTTTTAAATTCTATACATTAAACTTATTACTTTTATTAGTATTTTGTTCTACTATTGCTAGTCTCCTATCTAAATTATCAATTTTCTTATGTAATTTATCTAAAGATTCCAAAATCAAAGTCAATGTTTTAGAATTCTCTGTATTAACACTTTCAGAATCATCAAAATGTACCATTTTAGAGCTTCTTTTGTCTATCGAATCTGATTCAGCTAATTTTCTTTTCCTATCTTGTTCCATTTGATCAATTTTTAATCTTCTTTCTGGAGATCCACTCCTTTTAACAGGTACGGTTGGTATTAGCAGGGGGCTTTTTAGCTCAAATCTATATGATAACTTGGTTGGTGAAATTAGTCGAGTTGGGGATTTTCTCCTTATAGGTGATGTACTTCTTGATCTATCCATATTTTTATTTTGTGTTTGTTTTTTTTTTTGGTTCAACTGATTTTTAATATTGGTTGCAAACTTTCGAATGTCTAAAGAAGAACAACAAATTCAATTAGTAGATAATCTTCAAGATTTAGGTATCAATGCCAGTGATATTAATAAATTGAAGACTGCTGGTATTTGCTCAATTGCAGTAAGTATTTGAAAAGTTGATGATGTTGCAAAATTTACTAACTCAATTTTAACCTAGTCCGTTTTATCTACTACAAAACGTAATTTAATTAAAATTAAAGGATTGAGTGAAACTAAAGTTGAGAAAATTAAAGAAGCAGCTGGGAAGTTAAAAGTATGTATAATTGAAATCAAAATTGATATTCGTACTAACAAATTTAGGCTATTGGTTTTATCTCAGCTACAATCATAGCTGAAAATAGAAGTAATGTATTTTCAATCACTACTGGATCAAAACAATTTGATAAAATCTTAGGAGGAGGAATTCAATCAATGAGTATCACCGAAGTATTTGGTGAGTTTAGATGTGGTAAAACTCAATTGTGTCATACAATCTGTGTTGCAGTTCAATTACCAAAAGAATTAGGTGGAGCAGAAGGTAGAGTTGCATTTATCGATACCGAAGGTACTTTTAGACCTGAAAGAATTAGATCAATTGCAGAAAGATTTGGCGTTGATCCTGAAACTTGTTTAGAAAACATTTCCTATGCTAGAGCTTTAAACAGTGAACATCAAATTGAATTAGTCGAGCAATTAGGTCATGAAATTTCTGAAGGTTCGTACAGATTATTAATTGTTGATTCTATCTTGGCTTGTTTCAGAGTTGATTATTCTGGAAGAGGTGAATTAAATGAAAGACAACAAAAGTTGAATCAACATTTAGCTAACTTAATAAGAGTAGCTGAAGATTATAATATTGCTGTTTTTTTAACTAATCAAGTCCAATCAGATCCTGGTGCAAGTTCATTATTTGCAGCCACAGATGGTAGAAAACCTGTTGGAGGACATGTTTTAGCTCATGCTTCAGCTACAAGAATTTTATTAAGAAAAGGAAGAGGAGAAGAAAGAGTTGCTAAGCTTCAAGATAGTCCAAGTATGCCTGAAAAAGAATGTGTTTATGTAATTAGTGAAGGTGGTATTAAAGATAGCGAATAAATCTAATAATATATCTTAAATTGGAAATAACGCGTGATACAAAATTTGTCTGTCAAACATGTAAAAACGAATTTTTTTTCAATTTCTAACATTATTTTTTATCAAGTATTCAAACTATGTCATCATCACCACCACGTCCTAACACTTCAAATATAAATAATAGTAATAGCAATCCTCCAAGGGATTCATTATCTCAATCTCAACAACCAATTGTGCCATCATCTCCATTATTTTTCCATTCATCAAATCCAGGTTCAGATATAAATTCACAAAATAATTCTCAAAGTCAAAGAAGGAATAATGATATTTCATCTCCATTACATTACACTTCATCAGTACATCATAGCTCAGATATCGGAAGTGATCTCGGATCTCAAAGACTGAGACGAATGTACGATGTAGATAGAATTGTTAGAAGAAATATAAGAGGTGATATTAATGATTTTGTATCTTCACCTAGTCGTGGCCAAGGAGGATGGTTGGATGAAAGAAGATCTCAAGATAATCCAAATTTGATGTCAACGTCTTCAAATTTTAATGATGAAAATAATGATGAACCTGTAAGAGTTATTTGGGGTACAAATGTTTCAATTCAAGAAGTTGCCAATAATTTTAGGGATTTTTTGTTATCGTTTAAATATAGATATCGTAAAGAGATGGATAATAAAGATGTAGATCCTGAAGATCAAGATTTGTACTATGTCAATAAATTGAATATAATTAGAGAATTAGGTTTAACAAATTTGAATTTGGATGCAAAAAATTTATTATCATTTCCAGCTACTCGAAAATTATATCATCAATTGATCAATTATCCACAAGAAGTTATTCCTATTATGGATCATACAATAAAAGATTGTTTAATTCAAATCACCAATGACAATAATCAAATATCTGAACAACCAGCTAGTCTTGATGAAATTGAAACAAGTATTTACACAATTCGGCCTTTCAATATAAATTTAGTTGAAAAAGGTATGAGAGATTTAAATCCTAATGATATAGATAAATTAGTTAGTGTTAAAGGTTTAACATTAAGATCAACATCAGTTATACCCGATATGAAAGTTGCATTTTTCAAATGTAATGCATGTGGTCATACAGTTGGTGTTGAAATTGATAGAGGTGTTATAGCAGAACCAAAAAAATGCCCAAGAGAAGTTTGTCATCAAACAAATTCAATGGTTCTTATACATAATAGATCCTCATTTGCTGATAAACAAGTTATTAAATTACAAGAAACACCAGATTTAGTACCCGATGGTCAAACTCCACATTCAATTAATTTATGTGTTTATGATGAGTTAGTAGATTCTTGTCGTGCAGGTGATCGTGTTGAAGTTTGTGGTATATTCAGATCATCACCAGTTAGAGCAAACCCTAGACAACGAGCTTTTAAAAGTTTATATAAAACTTATTTGGATGTGGTTCATATCAAGAAAATTGAAAAAAAACGTCTTGGTGCTGATGTTAGTACTTTAGAAACCGAAATAACGGATAATGATCAAGAAGTTGAACAAGTTAGAAAAATTTCTCCTGAAGAGGAATCTCAAATCAAATCAATTTCACAACGTGATGATTTATATGAAGTTTTAGCAAGATCATTAGCTCCATCGATCTATGAAATGGATGATGTTAAAAAGGGTATATTATTACAATTGTTTGGGGGTACAAATAAAACTTTTAAAAAAGGTGGTAGATATAGAGGTGACATAAATATTTTATTATGTGGTGATCCTTCAACTTCAAAATCACAAATTTTACAATACGTTCATAAAATCGCTCCAAGAGGTGTTTATACTTCAGGTAAAGGTTCATCTGCTGTTGGTTTAACTGCTTATATAACAAGAGATATAGATACCAAACAACTAGTATTGGAAAGTGGTGCATTGGTCTTATCAGATGGTGGGGTTTGTTGTATTGATGAGTTTGATAAAATGAGTGATGCAACCAGATCAGTATTACATGAGGTTATGGAACAGCAAACGATTTCAATTGCAAAAGCAGGTATAATCACAACATTAAATGCAAGAACTTCAATATTAGCTTCCGCTAATCCAATAAACTCACGTTATGATCCAGATTTACCAGTAACTTCTAATATTGATTTACCACCACCTTTATTATCGAGATTTGATTTAGTTTATTTAATATTGGATAAAGTGGATGAAAAAATAGATCGTCAATTGGCAAGACATTTGACTGATATGTATTTAGAAGATGCACCTGATCATGTAAATGATGGCTATGTATTACCAATAGAATTATTGACATTATATATTCAATATGCAAAAGAAAATTGTAATCCAACCATGACAGAAGAAGGTAAAGCTGAATTAGTTCGTGCTTATGTTGAAATGAGAAAATTGGGTGAAGATTCAAGAAGTTCAGAAAAGAGAATAACGGCAACTACAAGACAATTGGAATCTATGATTAGATTATCAGAAGCTCATGCAAAAATGAGACTTAGTCAAACTGTTGAATTAATAGATGTTAAAGAGTCTGTAAGATTAATTAAATCTGCAATTAAAGATTATGCGACAGATCCAGTTACTGGACGTATTGATATGGATATGGTCCAAACGGGTACTACTTCTCAAAAAAGAAGAGTTTTGGAAGATTTAATACAAGAAATTATGAAAATTATCGATGAAAATAATAATTTAATAAGATTCAATGATTTAGCTATCAAAATTAATGAACGATCTTCATTTAGAATTGAAAATAATGATTTAAATGAAAGTTTGAAACGATTACAACAAGAAGGTAAAATTATTGAAACTGGTGATAATCATAGAAGAACCATACGAAAAATTGCAATTATATAAATTAATTTTATAAAAATTTACTTGTATCAATTACTTTCTGTCCCTTGTCATCTACTTCATTGATCTCTCCAATTGAATCTAGTTTATTTGTAATTTCTTCTTCATTCATTTTTAAAAATTCTTCCAATTGTTCATCTAATTCGATATCAGTTTTTGAATTATATTTGAATTGAGTGAAAACATTTGCTAAATTTAGTTCTTTAGCTAAATCAAATTTTTCATTCCTAAGTAATTTATTCATTATATCCCCTAGTATTATAAATTTGTTTTCATAGGATTGTTTCATTAAATCCAATTCTTTTCTTTTATTTGTTAAATCTAATACAAATGATGTACATAATAATGTCAACAATAAAGATTTTGTTGTTGGAGTTTTCAAAAGGTCATAGAATTTTGGTTTCGTTCTGACGTATTGCTTTGCGTATGTTGAGTTATGACGAATTGATATGAGGTAGTTTTTAAACATTTGACTTGGTATTTCAAAGAAAATTTTATATCGCACTTTTATTATAATCTATACAATTTAAAATAAAGAAACATTCAAAAATTCTGTGAAAGAATTTAATAAATTTGTTGACAGATCAGATGATTTCATGAAATTATTCAATGATATTTTAAGTTGTTTTTGATGGTCTCTATTTTTTTCAAACTTTTCTTCTAAGGTTGTTAGATTATAAACCTTATCTAAATCATCAGTTTGTAAATTTTCATCGATTTTGGTCTTCAAATGATGATCTAATGAAGAGAAACTGGCTTTTCTCAGTGAAATTGGAGTCTTTTGTTTAATATGGTGATGATATGTTTTCTCGTGTTTAAATATTAATTCATATAATCCTTTCCCGGAATACAATTCTAGTGCCTTTTTCTTTTCGCCAACTCTTTTAGATACATCTTTATTAAAATTATTATGATTTTCTTTCTTGACTTTAACTTTACTCAACTCATCTGAAACACCAACAGATTCTAAAATCATATCTCTAGTTGCCAAATAACTTCTTTTCTGATTTTTGATATCTTTTTTGATACTGAATCCGTTACTGACCGAAGTTTGTAAGGATGTTGATGATGAACTTGATGATTTAGTACTATTTTTGCCGGAAATAATCAGAATTTTTGGTGGACTACTTTTATTTTTAAAATGATCAAAATCTGAAACTTCCCCTTTTGAGTCTATTTTTGAATTGGTTCTATTGTGATCTAACTTATTATAAATTTCATTTTGATTTACTTGTCTATCAGTTTTGCTTTTAACTTTAAATGTAGTCATTGGTTGTGAATGATTTGACTTGTTGAGTTTTAATGAATTCCAAAATTTTGTATGCTTTTTAGCATTATTTTTATATTTACAAAATAACAAATTGTCATTTTTATTTAAACTTGTTATGCGGCTTTGATTTGAATTCGGTTCCTTCTCGTCAATTTGTGACATTAACATATTATTTTTTGCAACCACAAAAGATATCATATCATCCTCCATTGATCTATTTGTTTTCGAATTTGAATGATTTATTTTTCGTATACCAAAAGCATTAGATTCAACATTTACAATTTTTGTTGGAAGTTCTGGTAATAAACCTTTAGGTGGAGAAGAAGATGAAATGTTCAAATTATTTCTTTCTGGCATATCTTCTAAAGAAAAGTTTCTCTTTAATAAATATTGGTTTTCGTTCTCAACATTTGCATGGTGGATATCAAGTAATGATAAATGTATGGACTTTCGATTTGGATAAGTATTGTTGTAAAATTCAAAACTAGATTGATCATTTGAGTCTTTAGTATCATTGACAATTTTCAGTTTTAAATTTTTATCATTCAATGATTTTGTTTTCCTTATTGTCTTTTCTAACTCTATCAATTTCTCATATGGATTTTTTTTTAAAAATTCGATGTTTGTTTGCTTAACGTTGAAAGCATTTATTTTATTAATATCAGACTTTTGTGTAAATTGATGCATTTTGGGTTTCGGGCTCAAATAAGGACTCCATTTTTTAGTATAATGCAGTTTTTTTTGTCGCCCTTGATTTTTTTTAGTTTTCTCATTGTGACGCTCAAAGAATTGAATTAGATTGTGAATAGACATTGTCTTCTTATTGTGACTCTCAGTTAAGTACCGACTCTAAATGATGTTGAATAATTTAAACTATTTGAATTTAATAATTCCAGATCAAAATATAAGTCATGTTATTTGAGGAAATTTCAAATTGCAGCCCCTCACAGATTCGTACATGAGAATTAAAAATTTGAAACAATTTTGTATGAGAGTAAAGTGGGAATAAATCAAATATCATTAAATTTTAAACATTAAATTGAATTGGAGCTCTTCAAATTTCATTTGCGATATCTTATTGTTAAAATTTCTACGATAAACAAGATAGCTCTTCAAGTTACAGAAATACAAAATAATTATTCGTTTAATCATATATATTCACTAATATACTAGATCTTACCTTTAACATCGGTATTTGTTAAAGGCCATTGATAAGTACCTGGATCATCAAAAACGTAACCATGTTTGTTTAAAAATTCTTTCAACTTCTTTGGTCCTTTTGATCCATATGGATAAATTTCTAATTTGGCATCAGTTTTGTCACTTTCAATAGCATCTAATAATGGGTCAAATAATTTCCATGAAATATCCAATTCATCATCTCTTACAAAATTTGAATGATTACCTTTCAAACAATCCATAATTAATGACTCATAAGCTGCAGGAATCCAAAAATCTTTTGAATAACGTTTAGAATATGTTAAATCCAAATCAGTTAATGAAGTTTCAGTTGAAACACCAGGAATTTTTGAATTGATTTTAAGGTAAACAGCTTCATTTGGTTGAATTCTAATGACGAGCTCATTTCTTTGAATATCTTTAAACATACCTTTTGCAACAGGTTTGAATTGAATTCTAACCTCAACTTTACCTTCATCTAATGCTTTACCTGCTCTCAAAACAATTGGAACACCATCCCATCTTTCATTATGAATATTAACACCAAATGCACAGTATGTAACACATTTTGATTCTTTATTAACAGTCTCATCATCCAAATAACTTGGCTTTTTACCATCTTCTGATTTTCCATATTGTCCAATTAATATATCGTTTACATCGAATTTATCAAATGAAGCTAAAACTTTGGTTTTTTCATCTCTAATAGCTTCGGAATCAAATGAAGTTGGTCTTTCCATTGTTAATAATGTTAAAACTTGTAATAAATGATTTTGCATGACATCTCTTATAATACCAATATCATCAAAATAACCTCCTCTACCTTCGGTACCAAAAGCTTCTTTGAAAGATATTTGAATTGATGCAATATTATTTTTGTTCCATACACTGGAAAATAATTCATTTCCAAAACGTAAAACTAATAAATTTTTGACCATTTCTTTACCCAAATAATGATCCATTCTGTATATTTTAGATTCTGAAAAAATAGGAGCAAGTTTCTCTTGTAAATCTCTTGCTGTTTTTAAATCACGACCAAATGGTTTTTCTATAATAATTTTCAATTTAGGTACATCACAAAACTTTTGGACTTTTTCTGCTACTTGAGCAAATTGAGATGGAGGTAAAGCCAAGTAAAACAATCTTTCTGGTTCATCTATATTATGTTTTTTTTCATATTCTTCTAATCTTTTATTCAATTCAATATAACCATCATCTTCGTCGTATGCACCCCTTAAATATGAATTGATTTTCAAGAATTCTTCTTTTTTACTATCATCCAAATCTAAGTGTTCAGCAATTTTTTTTCTATATTCTTCATCCAGTAATTTACTTCTTGCATAACCAATTATTTGAGCTTCCTTACTTAATTCACCCTCACGATAAAGACCACCGAGGGCTGGCAGTACTTTTTTCTTGTTTAAATCCCCTGAAGCACCAAAAATTACAATTGAGTAGTGTTTACCGTAAGGTTCAGTTGACATTTTAAAAACTTTATTAATTTAGATGGTTAATGGATAAAATTAATAATGTAAATGTTGAAAATGATTATATATATAAATTGCAATTTCGCATAGTCGTGCATGAAATGCTATTTTTCCCTTCAGCTCGGATGTAAAGGGCTTAAATCTTATTTTATAAGTTTAAATCATTACATACGATAAGCAATTACAAGTAGAATTGTCAATTGAGTCTTGATGATGAGATACTGAGAATAAGCTTGAGTATATGAGAAGTGGTTCAAAGAATTGTTACAAGCGTAATCGAATACTACAAGTTAGTATGTATCTCAAAAATTTGGCAAAAGTTATTGCGAAAGCAATCGATTAAGTTTGATACACAAAAACGACATTACTAATTAACATTAATAAATAAACATGTTGCAAGATATGTTGTTGGCCAACATTTATCATAAGTTTCTAGATTAAATTTATTAATAATTTTATTTAATAATAGCAATTGATATTAAATGGTTTGTTTTTTTGCTCTAAATCTTCAATCAGTAATAACTTATATCATTTTACTAACTATTACATTTTTAAATGTAATTATCATTAAACTTTTTTCTTTGATCCTATCGGCTTTACAATTTCCATATCAAATAATAATTCTCTATATATATGATCTTAGTTCACGTGAGAAAATTTGGAAGAAAAAGATAATTCAGAAAACCGAATGTACGAAGAAAAAAATCAAAAAAATAATGAATGAAACTTAATCCGTTGAACCATTCCAACTAAACCGATTTTCAAACATTAACGGCCAAATGGTAACTTAAATACTCAAAGATCATAACCTACTTTTTTTTACATTTTAAACTTTCGTAAATTTATTATGACTTTATATTAATGATTGGAATATGTTTCGTAGATATTCTTTTCAGTGCTTGCATTAGATCCAAACAATCATCTGAATATAACACATAAGTAAATTCATCTTCAAATAGAAGATATGTTGGTCATTTAATTCCTATTTTTCTAGTTATAGAATCAAAATCAAATTACCATGAAAAAGATGAACAAGCATACTTTTTTTATAACATCTGCTCTTTGCTAAGAGAAATTCAACTGTTTTGTCTCTCATTCCGAGCCTATACTGTTGTTTTTGAAAGACATTCTTTTACTTATTTTTACTTTTTAGTCTAAATTTGGTAAAAAAACAATTAGGTTGCAAAAAATAAATTAAAGGTAAAAAAATTTGTAGAATATATAAAATACAGAAGAAAATTAGATAAAGGATAGGTTACGCTAAGAATCGATTGGCATTACACTGACTATTCAAAAATTTGAAATAAATTTTCAATTTATGAGTTAGAACTCATCACAAATAAACGAAATGACACGGGAGAACTGACAAATGAACCTTTAGTAAAGTATTTAAAAAGTGAGCTAATTAAACAGAGATTAGTTTTCAAAAATATCGTTATTGATTTATTAGTCAAACCCATGACACGAGTATTTTAAAATTTATTCTACAAATCAAACGTTCCTTGAATTTTAAAATATAGAGTTTAACCAGTGATGCTTTAACTGAACTAGTCAATCTTACAATCATGACGGTATAAAAACTACGTCCAAGTACAGCCAATCCCAACTTCAACGCATTAATACCCGAACAATTAAATCCTTTAGGCTTAATAGATATGTTTTCGCTCAAGTTGCAACAACTATGAAGCAAACTCTACAACAAACGAGGAAATTTTGTAATCTCATTTGTACAAATACGTATATTTAAGATTTATGAGTCTAATGTAGGCTTTTTATCCCCTTTACCATCTTTATTTAAAACCGCGTCTTCGTCATCATCTATTTTAAACATGTCATTTTCATAATCAGGTAAAGATTCTGCGTTGAATTCATCAAATAGACGATCTCTTGCTTCGTCATTTCGTCTATCATTGTGATTAGATCGTTCTCCTAAATCAAAAGAATCATCTGAATTATTGTCTGAGTCTGTATAATCCTCACCTGGTATTATATCAAATTCATAATCGTCTCTTCTTCTACGTCTTTTGGTGTTTGGCCTCTTGTGAAATTTCATTATAAATAAAACAATTACAAATCCAACTATAGCAAAAGCCATAAAATAAATTCCTGTGTTATCTGAGCTGTATTGTTTATTAGCGCCATCTTTGTCTTCTTCTGGTATTGCGGTTGATGAGCTGGAGCTCATGGAACTCGTGATAGTTTCACTTGTAGAAATGGAACTCAACCTTGTGGAGCTAAAACTTGCAGAATTAAAACTTGCAGAACTAAAAGTTGTGGAGCTAGTAGCTTCGGATGAAACAATAGTTGGTCTTAACTCAGAAGTTTCAATACTTGTTGAGATTGAATTCATAACTGATGAAAATGGGATTGAAGAAGAAACAATTGTATTAGAAACTGATGGTGAAGGTTTTAATTTCTCTCTTCTGATTGCAGCGTAGTCTTTGTCAAAATCATAGATTTCGGCTCTATCAGGATCCAAAGATTCACCAAATAATCTCAATTGCCAATTAATAAAATGAACGTCAATTTGATCACCCTTTGAGTCGTCTGCAAATACTTCAACCGTCCAATCACCAATTCCAGATTCACCCCAATGAGCAACAGACATAAACGTCCAGTCTTTAAATCCTCTTGAAGATGCATCGAATGGTCTAAATGTAGCTAAATCACTAACTATATTTTCAGGTGAAATTAGTCTCATTCCCACTTTACCTCTAAATGTTGAGTCAATATTCACTTTGACAGTTACATGCTCAACTCGTTCAAAATTCATAGTTTCAAGATCTTCTTTTGTGAGGGTGATTTTTGATTTTATAATTTGTGAACTAGTATGTTGATTTACTTCAATCACGTCGGTATAATAGAATGATTGTGGTTTGACATTTTTCCATTCTTTCGCAGCATGTACTAAACTATATGAATCAAGTTTACCATAACCATATTTATGAGAATACATTCTTCCTAATTTTGTTTTTTGATAATTACCATCATCAGTGTTGATACTCACAGAATTCAAAACGGATAACCACTGTAAATCTCTCCAGCCAAGATTAGGATTTGCTGATAAAACTAACGCATATATTCCACTTGCTAATGGTGCAGCAGCAGATGTTCCACCATGACTCGAAGAACACTTTTTTTTGATATCAGTAGTATGAATGTGTTCACCTGATCCAGAACTATAAGTAACAACCATAACCGCAGAACAAGCCTCAGAATAAGTTGGATGAAGACCTTTGTAATCAATCGCACCAACAGTTATTGAATAAATCGAATTGGTATATCCATCAAAATTACATGAATCACCATATCTACCACCATTACCAGATGCAAAAACATATATGCTACCCTTTTTATCTCTACCTTCTAAGATACCTTTGATCATCGCCTTTTTAACCACCACATCTGGCTCAGCTAAGGTTTTACCATTATCCGTTGGACCCCAACTACAGGAGTAAATGTCGTTTGTGTCTAATCCATAAATCATGGCAGCTGCCTCTTCAGCTGCTGTTATTGAGCCTGATAATATTCTAATACCACTGATTTGGGATTTATAAGCAACACCTACTCCACAAACATCATTTTTGACAGCAGCAATTTCACCAGCACATCTGGTACCATGGTAGTCATCAAATAGTCTTGGAAGTGGAGAGTTGCCATTATTGTTGTAATCCCATGATCCTTTAAGGTTAAAGTTTTCTCTTATATCATCAGATTCTGCATCCACACCATCATCAACTATTGCGGTAACAACATTCTGACCAACGATATCTTCCATCCATAATCCTGTTACATTGACATCATTACCAGGATAGAATGTATTGATCAAATGCCATTGTGTGGTGAATTCAGGATCATGTATTTCCAATTTTGATGCAATTTGAGCCAATTTTTTATGAGCTTCGTCTGTAGATAATTTATTCTCCTTCTCTGGAGTATTTTCATTTTCATCTCTTTCATAAAACACAGGCATTCTTTTCTGTAATCTTTTTGCTGGTAACATATGAATAGATTCAACATTATTTATCAATTCATCATATTCATCAAATCTTTTTATCAAATTCACATTATTTGAATTATGATTTCCCAAAAATAGGTTATGTGGATGTGACTTGTTAATACTAAATACATAATGGTTCTCTAAAGGAATTTGATGCTCGAATTCATAATCTCCAAATTTGGAAATAAAATCATGTAAAGCCTTTTGTGAAGTTGTAGTATTCAATTCAACAATAAAGTAGTTCTTGTTATCATAATCTCTTGGGGGTATCTGATTCGCATAGCCAATAGCTAACAATAAGTATAGTAGAATCAACATAGGATTCTTGACTTTTGTTGATCTAAGATAGGAAATTTTCACTTTTTCGTGCGGAAAATAATTTAACACCTATGTTATTCCTACTATTCGTGTCATTGGTGTCTGCAATGGATATGAATGAGGATCTTCCTGAATTCCACCCAATAAATCCTGGCTCTAAAACATTTCATTGGATACTCACTATTATTTTATTGATTTTATTACCAACAATTAGCTCAACATTTGTATTAGCAAATCGGATAAATTGGGCTTTAATATTACAATATATATCCGCCGCCTATTCAATATTCGAAACTTTATTTATTCATTTCCCAGATCCAAATGGTCATGAAAATAGAACTTCTAAAGGTACCGGTTGGTTTTTATGTATTTTGTTGATTGTCACAATATTTATGGGCACATTTATAAATGGCTCTAATCTAATTATTAACAAATTTTATCCCAATTTGAAACAAAATTTTAATGAAACTAGTTGGCTATATAAACTATATAAGGGATTGTCTGTTTGTTCTGCTGAAAATGGATCGATTAGAGTGATCATGGCAGCGTCGGCATTACTTGGATTTTGCTATAACGATCATGCGGGACAATGTGCAGCACATTTCATTATGGGTGGTTCATTTGTGCTTTATTCATTGGTTCTATCTATTGTATTGGTGATACCCTGGATAAGAAAACATCTGTATATACAAGAATGGTATGATTCAATCGTAATGTTATTATTTGGATTGGTCAATACTTTTACCGAACATAGATGGGGTCAAGATTGGTCTATGAGTGATTATCAACATACATCGTTTGGTTTAATTTGGTTGTGTGGTGGTATGTTAGGAGTTTATTTTTCATTTAAAAGAAGAAATTGGATTCCATCAATTTTATTGATTTGCACAGGTTATGCAATGTCACAGCATTCACAACATCTAGAGATCTCGACAAAAGTACATGCAGTGTTTGGATTCGCGTTGATGACAGCTGGTATTACTAGAATCATAGAAATTTCATTTTTATTAGGAGATAAATCAAACTCTGAAGAGATAAAATCATTCCAGTATTTACCACCATTCTGTCTCACATTATCAGGAATTCTATTCATGGGTGCTAATGAAGAACAATTAGTATTGGTACATGATTTAGGTTCAGATCATTCAGCTTATGTTATGATACTAGGTAGTGCTGCATTTTTGATATTCCTTTATTTCCAATTGTTGATACAACTATATTTAAGATTAGTTGGTTTTAATGAAGACGGCGAATTGAACAAATATGACGCTTTGAATGTGGAGGATTTTGAATTAGCTAGTTTAGAAGAGTAAGCAATATTCCGCCATATTAGAACTTCCTAAAGACTACAAGGAATTATGACTAAGAAATGAATATTTATAATTTGATTAATAATGATATACCTAATTTTTTCAATCAAGATGGTTTAGAATCAAAGTTTATGGGATTTGAAGAGAAGATGGAAATGAAGGATACAATTTAGGAGAAAAAAGCAACAACTAAAATCTTTTCTGTAAAAAGGATGGTCAATATTACAAATGATTTAACTGGTTTAATCAGAAAGAACGAGAAATAAACTATCATCAAATTTTCCAGTTTTGACTTTAATATTGATCATCAAATAGAATCATTCTATTTCAATTCGACAATGCTATTTCTCAAAAATGGTCAAATTAATCAATAGAATTAGTATCTCCTTTAGATAAATCAGCTCTACCTTTTGATTATAAACAACTCTTAATTTATAGTCAATTTGGAATTCTCATTTATGCTATATCAGACAAATAATCTACTCTTTGATAATACTATCACCTTGACTACAAACACTGAGCAATGACGTCTTCTTGGATATTAATAATCAATAGTTGAAGTTGGTGTATGAGATTTAGTAAAGATTAGGACTTTGACATGATTTACCTTGAGTATACTATAATAAATTCTTAATTTTTCCAGATTCATTGATAAATGTATTAACCAAAATATTATTTGATGCGAAACAAAATTTCAACTTAATCAAAATGATTCATATTTGTAGTTTTTCCGGCCCTGTAATAATAAATCTTTTTTTTCTCGATTTTGATGTGTAATCAGATAAGGTGAAAAAAAAAAAATATTGTTATCTCATAATGAGTTTGTTATCAGCAGATGATTTAAATGATTTTATCTCACCAGGAGTGGCCTGTATAAAACCTGTTGAAGTAGAGACAGAGACAGGAGAAGTAACTTTACAGATAGATTCAAATGGTAAACCATTGGAGATTTCCAAAATCGATGGTTCACATACAAATTTGTCACCAGCTCAGATCTCATTAGCAGATTGTTTAGCATGTTCAGGTTGTATAACGTCAGCTGAAGAAGTTTTGGTAGCTCAACATTCACACCAAGAACTACTAAAGGCATTACAAATGGACAAGATATTTGTTGTTAGTATATCACAACAAGCTAGAGCATCCTTATCAACAGCATATAATTTTTCAGTAGAGGATATCGATAGATTACTAATCAATTTCTTTCATCAAATGAACTTTACCTACATAGTAGGAACAAACTTGGGAAGGAAACTATCATTAATCAGTGAAGCAAAGTATGTTTCAAAGAACGACGGTCCTATTCTATCATCCATTTGTCCTGGTTGGGTTTTATATGCTGAAAAAACTCATCCATATATATTACCTAAAATATCGACCGTGAAATCACCGCAACAGATTACAGGGAATTTGCTTAAGAATCTAGCTGCTTATGACTTGAATGTCTCAAAGGAAAAAGTTTATCATTTATCTGTCATGCCATGTTTTGATAAAAAATTAGAAAGTGCTAGACCTGAGATTTATGGAGATTCGATACCTGATGTGGATTGTGTCTTAACTCCAAAAGAATTAGTTGCATTGATAGAGGAAAGTAAGTTTAATTTAGTTCCAAAAGTAGGGCTTTCAGAAATTTTAAATCAAGATTTGAATCAGGTGTATAAGAATAATGCACCAAAAAATTGGCCTTTCATAGATTACACTTGGTCCAATGATGAAGGAAGTGCGTCAGGTGGATATGCTTATCATTATATCAAGATGGTTAAACTAGATTTAATAATGAAAGGATATAACGAAAACGATTTCAAAATTGAAAAAGCGGATGGTAGAAATTCCGATATTTATGAAATTCGATTGTTTTACAAAGATGAAAAAATAGCATCATCAGCTGTGGTGAACGGTTTTAAAAATATTCAAAATTTAGTTCGAAAATTAAATCCAAATACAAAAAAGGTTAATGCTGTTAGAAGAAGAGGTATAACTAAAGATCAAGCTGATGCTTCGAAAGTTGATTATATCGAACTAATGGCATGTCCTCAAGGCTGTATCAATGGAGGGGGACAAATATCTCATCCTCTGGACATTTCAGAAAAAGATTGGTTAGAAGAAGCGTTGATAAGATATAATAGTGTACCGATTTTTGAAATAAGTTCTGATGATATTGATAATTTTATTACTTGGTGTGACAAGTTTGAACAACAGTTTGACATATCCAACGATAGATTATTCAAAACTTATTTCAATGAAGTGGAAAAACCTACTGATCCACAAGCTATATTAATTGGTTCAAGATGGTAAGTAAAACCTGTATATAGATTCAACCAATTATAAATCAATTTTTTATTCTTACAAAGTAACCAAAAAAAAAAAAATAAATTTTAAAGTAAGCGTTTTTCAATCTACCTACATCATGTTCAAACAAATAATAAGACCAGTCATTAACCAACAACGTTTCATATCATCCACCACCACATTATTCAAACCTGCTGCATTGGCTCCGGAAGCTACAGAATATCTCACAACTGCAGGTTCAACACAGGCAGTGATGCCAAAAGGTTTTAGACAAGCAAAACCAAAAACTTGGGAAGAGGATCATGAAAGTGCATTATCAAAAGCAACCAAATATTTTTTTCTTAGTGAAATAGCAAGGGGGATGTATATTTGTTTAGAAATGTTTTTCAGATCTCCATACACTATATATTATCCATTTGAAAAAGGTCCAATATCACCAAGATTTAGAGGTGAACATGCATTGAGAAGATATCCTAGTGGTGAAGAAAGGTGTATTGCATGTAAATTATGTGAAGCTATATGTCCAGCACAAGCTATTACAATTGAAGCAGAAGAAAGAGTAGATGGATCAAGAAGAACTTATAAATATGATATTGATATGACAAAATGTATTTATTGTGGATATTGTCAGGAGAGTTGTCCTGTTGATGCAATTGTTGAATCTCCAAATGTTGAATATTCAACTGCTACAAGAGAAGAATTATTGTACAATAAAGAAAAATTATTAGATAATGGAGACAAATGGGAACAAGAATTACAATATTGTATAGATGCAGATGCGCCATATAGGTAATTGATAAATTTTTCGTTTCATTTTTGTTATATTTTTCTTTTCATTAATAAAATAAGTTATATATAGATATGCTAAATTTATTGAACTTGTGAATAACCTGAGAATGGATTTGCATTCTTTGATTTCAAGTATTCATCTGAAGCTTCTTGCCATTCTCTGTTTAATGTATGTGGAGCTGGTGCTGCTAATTGTTTGATACCGTAGAATAAAACAGCTGATAATACAATCAAACCTGTTGTACCCCAGAATACTTTAGCTTGTTCACCTGGACCATGTAATGGTTTTCTTGGACCCCATTCACCAAATGAGATATAATAAGCTGCTTTCTTTTCAGCAGCAGTCAATTCTTGCCATGGTAATTCTTGTCTAGTCTTTAATTCTTCTATTAAACTTTGTTGATCTTCTTTTGGTAATGAAATCCATCTGGATTCTAAATTTCCAATGTATGCATTTGATAAAGCTCTTGGTGCTGATTTGGTGACTGTACTGTTGTATCTTATAGCGGTTCTAGTTAATGATTTAAACATTGTTCTATAGATTGATGTTAGTACAAAGTTTTGAATTTTTCAATCTGATCATATAATAATTTTTTTTCTCTTCTAATGAAATGAATTGAATATTTGATTGGTTGGTGAAATTGAATTCGGGACGACTACTCTGATAACAACAATATAACTTAACTGAATAATGGAGTCTGAATTGGTGGTGAATAATGATATGTTATGTTTCTCTGGATAAAACCAATACAGAATGGAACTTATAGCCAAATTGATACGTAGTGATAAATTTTGTCAAGATAGACATTTGAAAACTGTCTTAAAGCATTTCCATCCTTATGAATAAGCTTTCCACTTGTTATATTCTTTATATGATTATTGATTCAAATTGTTTTATAAAATTCAGATTCTTTCTTATTTGAATATATTTATAGTTTTATTTCGAGATTGTTGAAAACATGCACATGATTATGATTATTATAATGTCAGATTTATAGATACCCTTGGTTTGAATTGAAACATACCTTATTTAAACTGATTAGAATAGTTATTGTTGTAATGGTTGAAACTAGTTTTGTTTAGTTGTACAAATTTTTTCGTGAGAATAGTAATGGAGTTTGCTCGATTACAATTGGCTGCTAAATTTAACACGACTAAATTTATGGCCTGATAATTTTATATTAGACTGAATTCTATAAACTTTTATTTATGCTTTATCATCACTATTGATCTTTTTAAATGTGAATCGTTTATTTCTTCTACATTCATTGAAAAAATATCATGATTTATTTTACTAAAATAATCTATGAATTCTATTATTGAACCACCTACTCCAAAATATATATTTTTGGCAGCTATCAAAGCCACGGAATTCTCATTTGAAATTAATATTTCCTTGATAGACTCTGCTACAATCGGTAGTATTTTAGGTGAGTATATTGTCTCTGAACTGATGATATAATTTATTTCATATTTTTTGACAAGTTGATTAAATTCATTACCCCATGATCCTGATATGAAACTCAACATTAAATTATGATCCGCAAGGTCTTGAGTAAAAGCCTCAATTAATTCACTTGTAATTAATAATTCGTCATTAATGAATCTTTGATCAGTTTCAGTTGAAGTTAATTCAAATAACTTTTGTGGATTTAAAGTAGATGCCCAATGTATCAAAAGATTAGGTATTGTGACTAATCTAATCACATCATAATTAAAATCGGACAATATCAATTTCAAAGATTGTTTATCATTGAGTTGAAATTTTTTAAGTAATAAATAACATGAAGGTAAAGAAGTTCCACAACCAAATTCAAGAACATTTGAATTCAAAATATTTTCCTTTTCAATTGAAGTTGATAATTTATCAACTGTATCATATGAACATTCCCAACTTTTAAAACCTCCCTCATACACATTAGATTGTAAATCACTTTGATTTTCATTGATTAACAAATTGTTTAAATTATTATTATCATCTTCGGACATAATTTGGTGTTTCACGTCAAACAACTCTCTTCTATACACAATGTTTCCCTTCGGAGTAGTGAAATTATCAAATGATATTCGTACACCTTTAAGAGTTGATAAAACAGATGATAACGAATGTTCTTTTGGTTGGTTTTCTTCGGTGACTTCAAATGTCTCCAAAGCATTGAGTGATGACTGATGAGTTTTTGGTTTCGATTGATTATTTGTATTATTCATTTCATCTTCGCTTAAATCATCATTTGTAAAATCAAATGAAAATGACATCCTTTGAAGACTTCTGTAGATAATTATTTGTTTTTTAAAACTCTTCGCATCAATTAAGCTGCAAAATTTTTTGAGACCAAATCATTAAACACCAGGATCGATTGATTAAAACCTTAAGATATTTGTGAATAAAAAGTTGGAGCATTTAATGAAGTTTAAAAGATTGAAAGTTTTTAATCAAGCATTGTTTGCAGAGTTTCAAAAATTAATATTTAACTTTTCAACTCATAGATAATGCAAGGTATCTCGTTGTAAGAAAAAACAGTCAAGAACAGTAAGTTACATTGTCAAATTGAGCCTGATAAACTTAAGAGATACTGTAAGAAGAGAGTTTAATTTACATAGTTCCTGACTGGCTCGAAAGTGAGAACTCAAAAATTGATGATTGTTGTAGCCTGCTCAAAATTTCATTATAACCACATATTCAATAGCAACATAATATATTCAAAGTTGACTTTATGGATATAAAGGTTAATATTCGGTGACAATGCTTTATGTGGAGAAGAAATTAAAAATCTTCTGAGCAATTACATCGAGATCAAACTATATTGCACAAAATAGAAGTGAAAGTATTAGATTGTCTTTTTACACTTTCATTGATGATAATAAATTTCATAATCAAATTTAATTTATTTTTTTTTTAATTTTTTTGTTCATTTAATTTCAAATTTGCTTTTTTTTTTCTCTCTTTTCTTTTCATCTGATAGTTCGAGACAATAATCATCAACTTTTATCAATCGATCATTGAAACTTTTATCATGGATATTGAACAACTTAAAAATAAAATACCTACCTCAATTGAAGAGTTTAAACAGTTAATTGAATTTTTAAAAGGCAAATTGATTAATTTTCATTCCTCAAATGATAGGTATCTGAGTTTTACCAATCATTTCAAATCATTCAATTCACAAAATATCATTCACGATTTCAAAACTTTCAAAATCTCACCAATTACAATCACTATTAGTTTTATTACTTTATTTACCTTTATAATTTTTGGTAAATTATTATCATCTTCACCAAATGTTCAAACAGTCGATAAATCAAAGAAAAAAGTTGGTGGTAAAAAGAAATTGAGCAAAGCACAAAAGGCAAATAAAGAAATTCAAGAGATTTTAGATTTTGTTGAAAGTGAATATGTGCCAGAAATTGATAAATATATAGAAAATTACAAGTCTTTATCAAAAGAAGATATTGAATACAAATTTAATTATTTTGAGGAAATGTTATTGAAAGAATTGATGAAATTGGATGAGATTGATGTAACAAGTAACGAAATCTTGAGAGAAAATAGAAAAAAAGTTATTAAATTTGTTCAAGATCATCAAAAAAGATTAGATAAATTTAAAAAGGAAATCGATACCTAATTCTATAGATAATAAGATCGATCATTATATAATTCATTTTTTGAGATCTTTCTCGACCATTGCTCTACATATTGGATGATAAATGTTTCGATATTTATCAAACACTTCAATTGCATACTCTTTTGATATACCGTTTTTCAACAATACATAACCTGGACGAATGTATTTCATACGACCATTTAATTTTAAAAATGACTCTGTGAAATTAACAACTACTTCATCATTTGGATTATATTTTCCATAAGATATCAATAATTTATTCCATATGGATACAATTTCACTATTTTTACTTTCATGATATCTTGGGTATATTTTTGGGAATTTTCGAATTAATTGTGGTTGGACATCCAAATCTCTGAATTTCTCCACAAGTGACTCAAGGAATAAAGTGTCTTGTTCTATCTCAAATTTTTCGATATCTGATGATCCAAAAATTGAAGTATCACCATTATAAGAAGCTACCCATTTATCCACTAATTTATAAACTTGATCAGCCAAAGTTCCATCAAGTTTAGGTTTTTCTGGTAAACCTGATTCAAATAACCACTTTTTCCAATCAATTGAGTCCAAGACTTCTCTTTTATGAGGATAAAATTCATATAATGTTTCAACAAATCTTGCTGAATTTAAAGATTGATATTTGAATTTTTTAAAATAATATTTTATAAAAGGATTAAATTCTTTTAAACCCCCAACTTTAGTTTCGATATGATATAAAAAGAAAAATCCTTTTTCATACGGAATTTTAGAAAATGAATCATCTGGATCTTTTCCTTCTAAATCCCAAACCAATTTTGTAAATTCTGGATTAAATGATTCACAAGTTTCAGCTAAAGAATTCCACCCATTAATCATGTTAAAGTGTCTTACTTGCTCACCATAAATTTCAGGGTTTGAATCTCCTCTTGATTTAGCTTCGGCTTTAGCAATTTCACCAAGTATTCTTCTTTCTAAATAAACTGTCCAACCTTCATTCAACCAAAAATGTTCCCATGTTTCATTTGTAACCAAATTACCACTCCAAGAGTGAGCCAATTCATGAGCCATGACTTTTACTTGTGAACGATCTCCACATATCAATGTAGGTGTCAATTGCGTAAAATTTGGTATTTCCATACCACCATAAGGATAACTTTTTGGAAGAACTATTGAATCAAATCTACCCCATTCATAATCAAATACTAAATTTTCTGCAATTTGTAAAAAGTTTTCCATATCTTTTTCAAATTCCCATTGACATTGTTTAATAAGTGGTTCCTCACTATATACATTCGATCTAGGACCAATAGGAAGCTTCTTCAAATTACCAGAAGTAATGGAAACTAAATATGATGGAATTGGGATTGGCTGATCATAATAATAATGATCTGATTTGTTTGATTCTTGAGGTCTACCCGACATTGTAACCGGGGAGTTTGAGATTCCAATGAATTTATATGGTGATTTTACTCCAGGTGTATCGAAACATGGAAATAAAGTTCTTGCATGAATAGCTTCACATTGAGAAAATACATAAGGACCAGTATCACCTTGAATAAATTGAATAGCACTACATTTGGAAGTAGTTTCAAAATCAATTTCAATCTGGAGTTCCTCAGTCGTTGTTGGTATAATTAATGGAGATCCATAAATTGGTACTTCTTCTCCTATGATAAACTCGACTTTTTCGTCGTTAACTTTGACTTCATGGATTTTTAAATATTTACTATCTAATATAACTTCATCGGTCGATTCTTTTTTAGTTAATTTGTACAAAACTTTCCCTTTTATCAATTTCTCTTCAAATAAAACTTTCAATTCCAATTCAGTGTTTAAAACATTAAATTTTGAATAGTTTGATAATGTACAAGGATCCAAGTTATGAGCTTTTGAATTGATATATTCGATCAATGACATTTTAAAATGCAATATGAAAGAACAAAAATATAAAAAAAAAATGCCTTACGAATAAGTGTATCTAAAAATTTTTAGAAAAAAAATGTCATTAATAAATATCTATTTACTTTCAGCTTCAGGCTTCTTCTTTTCTCTTTTCTTACTTGCCTCTGCAACTAATTCTTCAAAAATTCTAGCTTCTTCTGCTTCTGCTTCTGTTCTTGTAACCGACAAAAACACATCCCCAATTAATCTTAATGCTTTTGCTCTTGCCGCTCTTACTTCAAATGATACATCTTTATCATCCAAAATGGAATCACAAACACTTCTTACGGTACCTTGTATTTCAAATTTGGATCCATTCCAAGCTGCTGCCAAAACTTTTGCTAATAAGAATTTCTCCATATCAGCCAAATCCTCTGCTGTGTGTTTATCTGGTTCTTTTTCTTCATTTTTATTTTCTTCGGTTACCTTCTCTTCACTAATTTGTTCTTTTTCTTTTTTGAGATTATTTAATTGTTCTTCTAATTTTGTGACTTCTTCTTCTGCCTTTTTCTTTTCTTCTTCCTCCTTTTTAGCATGGTATTCATTATCTTGCTGCATTTTGGAATACTCTTCCATTGTTTTCTGTGCATCCAATGCTGCAGAAACAGTCTTGAAAGTATCCTTCACTACACCACCTTTTTCCTTGAGAGACCACCAAAATCCACCCCATCCAAAAAAGTTTTGATTCTTTAAAAATATTTTTGATTTCAATTTATAAACTTGTCCAATTGTGTGTAATATTTCTAAACCAAAACTTTCCATTTTCAAAGATTCAGCTTCATAAGCAATTTTTGATTTAAAACTTTCAATAACATCATCTTTCATATCAGTTTCTGTGAATAAAGACAATTTATTTATTAATTTCTCTGTCAATTCTTTTCGTGTTTCAATTTTCTTTATTCTACATTCCTCTTCAAATTTTTTAAGTTTCTCCTTTTTTTGTACTTCATCATCGTGTATTTTATCAGATATCAATTTTTTGTCTGCTTCTTCTGTTGATTCTTCACTTAATTCTGCAGTTTTAGTTAATTCTGATAACAAACTCAATTCACCAATCCAATCTTTAAACGCTTCACCACCAAATATCATTGAAAAAAATTCTGCTGGATCTTCAAAACCTTCACTTGGTATACTTTCCTCGATACCATATCTATCATATCTTTCTCTTAATTTTTCATCACTCAACACTTGATATGCATGTCCAACTTCTTGAAATTTAGATGCTGCGGCTGGATCATCTGGATTTTTATCAGGATGTAACTTTATGGCTTGTTTTCGATATGCTTTTTTGATCTCCAATGAAGTTGCATCTGACTTTATTTGTAACAATTCATAATATGTTGTATCAACTACCATATTATTTGTGGCAAGAAATGATTTTTTGCGATAAAAATATTAAAAAAAAAAAAAATAAATTAATGTATTTACAGATTATATTATTCAGAATAATATACTTTTCTTAATTCAATCACTTTCTTACCTCTATTAGCAGCTAATTCATCAATTGATTTTTGCTCTTTTAATGCTTCAAAGAAAGCTTTACAAATAGTCATTGGGTTTCTACTTTTAAAAACTTTACCTCTTAAATCTTTGATACCAACGGCTTGACATATTTCAAAGATATTTCTATTAACTCTTAAACCAAACCCTATTGGTGCAGGTTGTAACTTTAATTTTGTGGCTTGGAATTTGTATTCGATAGCTCCTAAAATTGTTCTATCATCATATCTTTTTATGTAAGTTAAATTTTTGATAGCATTCCAATGAGCTTTTGAAGCAGCAGTTCTAATACCATCTCTAGATTTTCCTATCCCTATACCCAACATACCATTTTTATCTCCTACAACTGACAATACAAAAAAACTTGGAATATTACCTTTTCTTGTTTTTAAAGAAACTCTTTTCATTATCAATGGACGATGATATAAATTTTTAAGATATCTTTCATCGAATCCAGTCAATTCAGATAATCCTTGAGCAATTTGAGCTGGATTTTTTATACCTGATAAATCTTGGTTATCAATTTTTCTAGGAGCATTTGAAAATCTTATTTGCAAATCTGATCTATCTGGCGATGCAACTTCAGGAATTTTGGGGTATGGTGATCTACCTAACCCTTGATTAGGATATATGATAGGTTCCTTCCATTCTTGGTCTATTCTGGAATAATCTTGAGGATTTTTAGTTGTTAATTCATTTTGACCTTCTTGTCCCCATAATTTTAGTTTCAAAAGTTGTTTTGGTTCAACTAAACTTTCTGTTACTTGAATAGATTTTAGCAATTCAGGGTTATAATATTTTGAAAGAAAATCCACATGTTGTTTTATCTTTTCTGACTTATTTAGTAGTATTCTACTTGTATTGAAGTATCTAATAAATTTCATTGTTGATTTGAAAATTTTTCTTTTAAAGATAAATACAAACTTTTTTTTTTTCGGTTGCGTATATTAAGGGTAAAAAAATCTAATATTTGGTATCCAAATTTTCTGTTTTAATATCATCATTTTTAGGATTTAATGGTTTATTTTCAGGACTGTAATGTAGTTTTTCATTCTCTTGTTGTAAATTATAAACTTCAGCTTTAAGTTTGTTAACTTCTTTTTCAAATTTTTTACCAAAGACATCTATATAATAAGTTGCACCATTATAACTAGCCCAAATAAATATAAAAATGACAAATGCACCACAGGCGTATTTATATCTAAACCAAATAGGACATGGCATCATCGTTAATAATTGGTATCCAAATTGAATGAATGAGAAAGCCAAAGTTTGCATCCAAAGATATGGTAATCCATTGACAAATTTACCTAATTTTGTTGATTTATTCTTATTTTTCAAGTAGGAAAATGATGTAACTTTACCCTTTTCAATTTGATCTTTCTTTCTAATTGAGATGAAATAATGATATGAAACTTGCCAAATTGTATAATAAACCGATGTAGTAATCAAACTTGATACAAAATTCCAATTATTTATAGCTGATATACCTGGATAATGTAATTGAATATATTCAGATGGTAATTCATGAACCATGACAAACATTGTCATTGGAGGCATTATATGAATAAAAGAACTTGTAGTTTTCTCAATAGAATGTAAAACTAAAGAATTTCTCCATGTTATAACAGCAAATGATAATGTACCTAAACTCAATGAAAATACCGAGACGAATAAAGTTGGTGATTGAGGAAATACCCAAATAAATAACATTAGCAATAAGTTCACATAATAACATAAATCAGCTAAATAATATTGAAAACTCTGTTTGAAATATTGATAAAATCTAATTGGCATTAATATGACAAATATCCCAGTATGAAAATGAGGAAAGTAAATTGGATATTTACCAATTATAAACCCACTCAATGCAATTAGAAATACACTAATTGCATAAAAAAATTTCTCTGTATTTGAACTTACTAAATTTTTATGAATTCTTTCATCAAATTTTATTAATCTTTGATTTATAATGTCATGTAATTTATCAAATTCAAGATTTGTTTGCTTGTACCTCTCTCTAGATTTTAGTTTCAATGAATTGATTCTTTGCTTGGTGGAAGTTGAAACATCATTCAAGTTTAATCCAAAATCAAAATCATTAGCTGCAAACATTAATTTAGATAGATCCAAATATGGAACTGATGTGGTGGAATCGCTTCTTCTCAATAATGGGGATGAATTTGATGAAGTTGAAGCATTGGGTAAATTGTATAACTTTTGATCCTCGTCTATAATTGCCGAATCACTACTACCTTGTTGTGACATGGTCAATTTGTTTATTTAATGACACAATATATTTATTTATTAATAAATAAAATTGCGCACGTGATACTGAATTACATAATAAATTATTTATCTTTTTTGCTACCAAAAAGAAGATTTGCAATCAAAATTAGATGATCGATTTCGATAATTAAATACATACTTAACATCGATCAAAAGTTTAGGATTTATTATCTAATTCTAACATCGAACCCGAAAGTTGAAAAGCATTGGTAGTTTGTATAATCTTACGACTTAAAGATTCAACTCCCAACGAATCGTTTTTGAGTAAAAAAATCAATGTTGTAACATTTGCAACATAGAAATGGCGCAAAGGTACCATAAATAAGAAAGACTTCTTCGATTATTGCACTATGGTCGAGATCGTTTTTTTGAATTTCGACCGTGAAATGTTTGCAAAATTTCATTACTAGATGGAACTTCTTTATTTGACCAGATTATAAATAAAATCCAGTTGGATTTGCATGATAACCCATCACTGTTAATTTATTGTAAACTTACTTTTGAATTAACAAACCAAAGATAAATGATGCTATAATATTTATTGAACTATATACAAAATCATGTGGAGCTACGGTACTTCATAGCATCAAAATTATACATCTTTTTATTATTTCTTCCATCTGGTTTCCAAGGGTGTAATTTGTTATACTCAAAGCATTCCAATATACAAGCTTTTAACTTTTCAATACTTTCTTGACTCAATTGATAATGAAATGCTATTCTACCACCCATTAAATTTAAACCATATTTTTCTTGTCCCAATGTGATTAAATATTTGTCATCCATATTATTGGCTTTTAAATCTATAAATATAAAACTAGTATCAACTGGTGCTTCTAATTTTATACCATTATCATCACAAAATTTACCAACTTGTTTTGCTAAATCATGAGATCTTTTGATCTTTGAAAGATTATTTTCAATTGCATGTATTGCCATTGCGGCATAAATTCCACTTTGCCTTACACCACCACCATTTTGTTTTTTAAAATGGTTTGCTTTCGTTATCAATTCCTTGTCACCAACCAAAACTGAACCCATTGGAGCACCTAAAGATTTTGATAAACATAAAGAAACAGAATCGAAATATGAACAGTATTCTTTAATAGAAATACCAGTTTCAACACTTGCATTCCATAATCTTGCACCATCCAAATGTAATCTAATATTATTTTCTTTACATAATTGAGAAATTTTTGCAATTTCTTCAATTGGTAAAATTATACCATGTAAAGTATTTTCTAAACTAATTACTTTAGTTGGAGCAGCATGTACATCACCATCATCCCAAGTTATATTATTCCAAACATCTTCAAATGTTAAATGAATTCCATTCTTAGGAACAATAGGATGAACCATTGCTTGACATAATGTGGCTAATCCACCAGCTTCATGCAAATAAACGTGTGATCTATAATCACATAATATTGAATAAGGAGGTTGAAATAAATTTGCTCGAAGACCAATTTGATTTGAAAGAGTACCTGAAACAGTAAAGCATCCACTTTCTTTACCAGCTAAATTAGCAACCATTTCTTCTAATTCAACAGTCTTTGGATCAAAATATACTGCATCACCAAAAGTTGCATTTGCAAAACCTGCTTCCAACATGGATTTAGTTGGAACGGTGAATGTATCTGATCTGAATTCATTAAATGTAGGAAAATGTTCTTCTTGATCAACTGTCATTATAATTGTGATAAATAGTGATTATATGAGGAGTGAATATAATAAAATAAGTATTATTAATGATGATAAAAAGCTACTTTTAAAAAACTAATTGATATAGATTTAAATATATATCTTAGGAATGAGTAATAAAGAAAATAGTGGATAGGTTGTGTATAAGAAAAAGAAAATAAATAGGGTAAAAATAAAAAAAAAAAGTTAAGCATTCTTTATAATCTCTCGGAATAATTTTATTTTTACTTTCATTCAAAGTCAACTTTATATCCAAATGACCTTATTTGAGGTTGCGGCTCAGCATCTGTAAAAATGGGATGCTTCAAAAATTTATGGAGTCGTAATTAGCTTTTAACAATCCTTTCGTTTGGTTTATTTTCAATTCTTACCAGCTTTCAATGTGTTTATTTGAAAGGTTTTTCAACTTTTCAAAACGCCGCGCTACTTATTCGGAGTTTTGGGCTTAATCGAGTTTGTGCTACGTTCAAACACCGTTATACCTCCAAATTATAAAAATAATTACATAAGCAAAGAGATCCATCACATTTTTATAATAAGATCTTTTTTTTTTTTTTACCTCTCTTACAATTTCTATTTTTCTCAAATTGCTGCAAAATTTGCCTTTTGGAAAAAAGAAAACAAAGCTCGTATAGATCAAATCGCCTTTTAACAAATAAATTATAAATTTACATGAGGAGACGTATGTAATATAATTTATTTACCTAAATATGATATCTTCAATAAAAGTAACAATATTAATTGAAAATTTTAGATGTTAATTTCTATATCAACTCATAAATCATACAAAACTATCCTTATTATCTGTAGTAAAATTTTGTGTGTGAAATTGATTTTGCAAATTATAGTATCCTTCATTTCCATATATTGATTGTAGATTATCAAATGGTTGAAATTCTATATTACTATTATTACTATAATTATTGTTCTTGTGAATGCTATTGTTATTGATGTTATTGATATTGTTTTCGCTATTACCATTGATATTTATGTTGCTAAAATTGTTATTAGCATTTTTCTGAGGATGATTATTGTTTTGTAGTGATGATGTAGATAACTCGTTTCTCCATAATGAGTTGTTTGAAACTGATCTAGTATGACCGTTAATTTTCTCATCTAACCATATATTCGAAGATTGAGATGGAGTCATCAAAAAATTAGAATTTGTTGTTGTTAAATCTTGATTTGAAATATTGGATGATTGATGATTCCATACTTCATTTAAATGATTTGGTGATAATGAATGATGATTATTGTTATATCCGTACAAAAATGAATGATTGTTATTATTTCCAACATATAACAAATTATTACTTTGAACTGGTGAGCTAACACCAGTTGTATAAACTTGATCGTCGTATGGAAAACCTTGTAATTTGGAATTGTCATTAAAAGTTGTGTTTTGATTATAATCTTGATCATTAGTCGTTTCTAATAAATTGTGATTTAAAGTAGGGGTCATATTGACATTTGTATTTACCGCTTGAGCTGTAGCAGCGGCATTTATTTGTTCAAGACTGATATATGGTTGATGTTGTGGTTGATGTTGTGGTTGCAAATGCTGTGCTGTTGGTAAGTAATCATTTGACAATAATGCTTGTGTTGGACTAGATACAGTGGTTGTTATAGGTTGTAACAATTGATTCTGTGGTGAGCCTTCTTGACTTTCGGTTTTATCTAAATAAACTTGACTATAATGATGATAAAAATTCTTTTCATCTGTTGGTGGTGTAAAATTCCGTTTACCATTATTGTACTTAGGTTTTGACAATGCATTTGCAAATCCTCCAAATTCAATCGATGCTTGATATTCATTCAATCTAATTGGTTGATAATTGTGATCATTTTGGAATTTCATCATTTCTAATGACTGATGTAATGTAACAAATTTTTTTATTTCGTTTTTAAATGCATCTCTCCATTGTTGTTCAAATTCTTGATAAGTATTTAGTTCATGCATGATTTCATCTTGCCATGAAGGAATAATTTGAGAGATTTTGACCAAAGAATCAAATGATGTCTTGGAAAGTGAACCATCTTTATTAAAAATGGAGATCGGTGGTGGTGATAAAGATGAAGTTGATGACGTGGGTGATGTTACATCATCGGATGATTGATTAAATTGTTCAATTAAAGGTTTGATTTGATTGAGTATCTTTAGAACTTCTTTTCTTTTGATTGAGATTGTCTTTATATTTTCTTCAAGTTTTTCATTCTCTAGTTTCTTTAAACTAATATCTTTTTCGACTCGGCTTATTTGCTGTTGAATCTTTGAATTTTCCATCTGTTCGTTATTTAATGCATGCTTATTTCGTTCTGTTAATTTTTTAATTTTGCTTTCATTTTCTTTGAATTTTGAATTGAATATCGTTAATGAATTTTTAATGAGACTTAATTGATTTGATAATTTAGATTTTTGAAATACTAATTTATCTTTCGATCTTTCTAAAGATTTTACATCATGATCTTTTTTAACTTTGTTGTCCGTTTCTTCTTCAAGTTCAGTTTTATGAAATTGTAATTCTTTTTGTAGATTTATATTTTCATTTGATACATTTGATTGTAAATTTTTAAATTCTGAATTTGATTTGACCAATTCATTTTGAAATTTGATTAAATAATCATTTAATAAACTTGGATCTTGAATTTTTTTAACTTCTTCCAAGGTTACTGATTCTAATTCAAATTCTTCATCAACAAAAATTTTCAGATCTTTCTTTTTAACAACATTTTCATCCACTAAATCTTCCAAATCTAATTCGTTTTCTAGTATTTTTCTACTATAAGTTTGTACGTGAATTGGTTTTGATTGTGATTTAAATTTCGTTAATGAATTAATAGCAATGATTTCAATTTTATATAAATGCTTTGAAATTAAATTATTTAATTTACATGATGTCGAAGTCAAAGTTGCAGCTTCTTGACCATTGATTAACACAATATAATACAAATTTTCATCATATTTAATCTCGATATCCCAATGTAAAACAATTGAATTTTCTGAAATTGAATCAATGCAAATATTTGGAGAATGTGGTACTTCAATATTCAAGTCTTCAAATAATTTTTCAACTGGAGTCCTCAAAACATAATATAGTCTATAGAAAAGCCAGGTTATAGCAGGTAAAACAGTTAAGAGTACCTCTATCATCCTGAACCAATTGGTTTATTCTAAATGAAATAGTACTGAAATTTTCAAAGCAAAAAAATTTGATTTCTTGGTAGTGCGATAATATACAATATCATGTCAAATAGTTTATTTACCATGGTTAAAAGACATAAAATATTTTTAAAGAGATTATTAGGGATAACCAAGAAATTAAAAATACAAATATAAAATCACTATAAATATTTTAAAATTTGAATATTTAAATATTGGGATCCTTTTATTTAAAGACAGTTTTTTGTACCTTTTATAATCATACATGTTTGAAATATATTAAATAAACTAAAGTGTCTCATATAACAACTTATTTTAATAATGCAGTATTCAATCTTTGCTTATGACCTAGCCAAATTGCATGATCTGTATGATCTTTTAAATCACCTAATTGAGATCTAGGATGTATTAAAACACTCAACTTTCCATGATTTAACTGGAAATAAGGTACAATACGAACAAATATCTCAGGTTTTTTAAAATCTAACTCCCACATGTTAATTGGATGAGGTCCAATTGGATTTGTATGAAATTTGTAAACTCTAATATCACCATTTTCAATCTCTTTGGCAAAATCTTTAAGAACATTCTCTCTTAAATCATAAGCAAATTGCGTTTCGTTTTTATCATTATTATTCCAATATGTATGAATATCGTATGACTCGATACCACCGTAAAAACCATTGTTTTCTCCAGAGCTTGACATTTGTATCTTATTAATTATGAATTGATTAGTTGATAGTGAGAGTATTGCGCGGTGTAAAACTATTTTCTTATTGCGAACACCGCGGAAATTTCTATATAAGAAACGAATTCCATTAAATATACGGTAAAATTCGATTTAAGGTTCCTATTTGAAATGATCTTATTGACCATCAAACTATATGAATCGTTTTTCAAATAAAAATTTTTCCGAAAAGAAATTTTCTCATTCAATTAGGTTTGAAATAATCTCATTGTTCAATTAATTAATTGTTTAGAGCACTTTAACACCTGGAATAAGTAACCGATGATATTGAACGATCAGAAAATGAATAGAGCCGAAGTATCATGTAAAAAAATAAAACAATCAAAACTTTATCTTATTAGTATCTTTCATTTGAATATTTACAATTTGTTCATTTCATAATCATTACTTCTTTCCTCGTTCTCTTCTATATCAACATTAAAATCATTATCATCATTATCATCACCATCGTTATTTATTATCATATGTCTAATTCGTTTTCTCAATTTTAGTTGCTTTCGATAATTTGAAAAAGCTATACAGATCAATAATCCAAATAAACTTCCACTTATATTGAAAGTTATATCATATACGTCAAACACTCTATTCGGGTTTATCATATTCTGTAAAAACTCCAGGCATATGCTTCCAAATATTGTACATATGATGAAAGTTATGAAGGTAAATATCTTTTGTAGTTGATAATTTGTATTCCAAATAAAATAAAACTCAATGGTTAAAATTGCAAATATAAAAAAATGAGTAAATTTATCATATTTCAAACTTATCAGTGCAAATCCTAAGTAGCCAGCTATAATCAATGATATAATAAATGTAATCAATACTTGAATTCGTATTTTTAATGTCATTGAACTAAACAATTTTTATCATATATTATCAATTAAAAAAAGTACCTAAAAATTGAATCGAAAAGGTTCTTTAAAGACATTAAAAAAAACGAACATTTCAATTCAAGACATTTAAGTATGACATATATATGTACTACTTCATGATGAATAGAATTGAACAGTTGACTATGAAAAGATTTAAATCAATAAATTATTTAACATCATCTTTACCGAAATCATCGGCATCAAATACAAATATATTACCTAATGTCAAACAATCTAATATATCACAAACTTCAAATTCTGAATTGAAAAATCATATCATCACACCAATCGAATTAAATGAAATTTTTCTTGGTGAAGGTTATTTAAATTTCACAGATCGTCAGAAATTGAATTCAACCACATTTTTTAGCAATGCCAAAACTACCTTGGATTGGACGATAGCAGATTACAATGAAATTCCAGATGTCAAATACCAAAGATTGTACTCGGAAAGAAAAGAGGTAATATCTAATACGGAAACATATAAAAATAAAGAATATATCAAGAATTTATCTCAGTCCAAAAAGACATTTGGTATAAAACCTGAGTTACTAAAATCCTTGCCTGAAATTTTGATCATGGGTCATACAAATGTTGGAAAATCATCATTGATAAATTGTTTATTGTTAAATCAACCCAAAGTTCAAAGAGAACAACAATTTGCTTATGTTTCAAAACAAGCTGGCTATACTAAAACACTAAACGCATTTAGAATATCAAATAAACTTAAATTGATTGATAGTCCTGGTTATGGTAAAAGAGGTGATTCAATTCAGGGTAAGTTAGTAATTGATTATATCACTCATAGATCAGTATTGAAAAAAGTACTTTTATTAATAGACTCTATTGAGGGGTTCAAAGAACCAGATGAAGTCATAATAAATCATTTAATAGATCATGGTTTACCTTTTGATATTATTTTTACAAAAGTAGATGAAGTTTTATCATCTTTTATACCCAAAGAAATATTCAAAAAATCAAATGCAGAAAGTTTAATTGAAAAAGCAAATGAAAAAGTATTGAATTATTATAATAATTTGATCAATGATTCTGGTTTAAATAATATAGCAATGTTACCTAGATTTATGTTTAGCAATGCTGGTGTAAATAGATGTATCAAAAAACCTTTGGGTATAAGAGATATTAGATGCAATATCATTGAAAGTACTGATATTTCAATATGATGCTAACAATAATGGTCGTGAATTTGAATATACAGTATAGAATAATTAAAATCTTCCTCTACCGCCTCTAGAGCCACCTCTTCCAAAAGATCCTCTTGAACTACCTCTATTACCTGATCCACCTCTACCACCGAATCCACCTCTTGAATTACCTCTAAAACTACCACCTCTTGAGCCACCACGGCCACCTCTGGCACCTCCACGACCACCACGACCTCCAAATGACTTACCTACACCATTTGAAGCTTTCTTCTTAGGTTTTGGACCAATTTGTGGTGGTTTTGGTAAAAATCTTTCCAATGGTAATAATTTATCAGGACCTATAAAGAATTTATCACCTTCTTTAAAAGAATCTGCTTTTACACCTTCTGAAGGTTTTATTGTGAAAAAAACTTCATTTAATGGACCTAAGATTTCATCAACTTTTCCGACTTGTGTTTTATTTTCTAAATATATTGGAGCATTGAAATATGGAATCTTTACATTTATTGAACGACAAACTATATCTCCTTCACATGCTTGCATGAATGAACCCATCTCCAAAACTGTTTCTGGTGGACCTTGTTGTATTGGAGGACCGGTTCTTCCACCACGGCCCCCTCTAAAACCTCCTCTACCTCTATTCATTATGTTATTTTGTGTTTGATTTTGATTTGAAAATTTTCTACCTATGAAAGATTTATTAGTCTCATCGAATAAGCCAAAGGAAAAAAAAAAAATTTGTCTCGATTAAGTGTCGCAGATTATGTTAGCGCGACACTATAAATGACATGGTTTCGGTAGTGTTGCTATACTAAATAATAATGAATAAAAATAATAACCGTCATTTTTCTTTGTTGATTGATTCAAGATAATAGATTATTCTTGAAATTTTAATTTCAATTCGATTCAAATTTTTTATATACTGTAATATATCAATTGTATTGACATTATGAGTAGCTCACTGTGTATGTTGAAGAATTCAATTTCATTTTGATTTCCATGTGTTCCGTAATAATTTAGAAACTAACGATTATTTTAGCTATTCCCAAGTTCAAAGTAGGATTAACTTCAGAGGAGAAGAATTTATATACTCAATTATTTAAAGCATTGGATCCTGAAAATTCTGGGGTTGTAACTGGTGAGAAAGCCAGATTCACTTTTGAGAAATCTGGATTACCTCCAACTGTTTTAGGTGAAATTTGGCAGATTGCAGATCAAAATAATTTAGGTTTTTTGAATCAATTTGGATTTTGCTATGCAATGAGACTTATAGGTTATACTCAATCAGGACAACATCCTACTCCTGGTTTAGGAGACTACCCAGGTCCTTTACCTAAATTCGTGAATTTAAATTTACCTTCAAGACAACAACAACAACAACAACCATTACAGCCTCAATCAACTAACAGCTCTTTTATGTCTAGTCAACCAAACGCAAGTGCAAATATTCCATCAACTACTTCACCTCAAAATCCAATTGATGTTATTTCACCCCAAGATTATCGAAAATTTTCTCAATTATTTATCAAAACCGTCGACTCGCCTCAAGGCCAATTAAATGGAGGTCAAGCGAAAGATATCTTTTTAAAGGCTAGATTACCAACTGCTGTTTTAGGTCAAATATGGAGTTTGGTTGATAGATACAATTCAGGAAGCTTGACAATTGATTCTTTTGTAATTGCAATGCATTTAATTCAAGGTTTGTTAAGTGGACAGATCAAACAATTACCTCCGTTCTTATCAGAGTCAATTTGGCAATCAGTTAAATCTTATAGTCAACTGCAAGAAAATCAACCATTGCAAAATCAACAACAAGCCAGACAAGTTTCACATAGCTCTGTTAATTCTCAATCAACTTCTATTATTCATCCACCATCGAGATCTGTTACCTCAAATGATTGGATTGTGACATCAAAAATGAAACAACAATATGATTCAATCTTTAATAACCTTGATAAAGAAAAAACAGGTCAATTAAATCCAGATCAAGTTGCTCAATTCTTAATGACCTCAAAATTGAATCAACAAGATTTGGCCTCAATATGGGATTTATCTGATATTCAAAACTCGGGTATTTTTACAAAATTGGAATTTTCAATTGCTTTATTTTTAGTTAATAAAAGATTAGAAAATATTTCATTACCTAATATAATTCCAGATTCATTGATAAATTCAATAAAAGAATTAGATTTGCAAAGCTCATCACATGTTACAGAAGATTCAACTCAACAAAATTTTCCTTTACCTAAAGAGCAACCAATAGTACAACTGCCAGCTAGAGCACAATCTTCTGTAAATGAGTTAGCTGACATCTTCACTCCAACAAAACCTACCGCTCCACCTACTACAAATGAAGTCAAATCATTACAAAATAGACCCTCAAGTAGTGATTTATCTCATGGTTCAGAACTACCAAAGATGCGCTCCACTTTAACTGGATCTTTTAAACCAACTTCAACTTTTGGGCAATCTTTATTACATAACCAACAACAGTCTACATCTAATGTACCATCACCTGTCAAAGAGCCAACTCAAGAAACTTTATTAGGAGAGGATGTAAAAGAAAAATCGCAAACAAGACAACAACCACAAACTAATTTCACATCACCTCAAAAAGTTGTTGATTATAGTGCTTTAAGAAATGTTCCACTGCCACCACCACCACCATCATCACAAAAGAAAACCGCTAGTTTTGGTACAGAAGTTTTAACACCACAAAATCGTTTTAGCTCAAATAATTCATCAAAATCAAATAATGAGGACTTGTTAGCGGATCCAGCTATTTCAGGACAATTATCACAAGCAACTTCGGATATTGCTAATGTCTCAAATCAAATTAAATCTTTAGCAACTCAAACAACTAGTTTACATGAGAAAAAAAACAAAGCGGATCAAGAGTTGAATAAAATACTTAAAACAAAGCTTGATATTGAAAACAAATTAAAACAATTGAGAGCTTCTTATGAAAACGAAGTTAAACAAGTGGCTCAAGTCGATGCAAGTTTATCAACTGCAAAAGAAGAAACAGAAGCTTTAAGATCCGAAGCTTCGATTGCAGAAGCGAAAGTAAATTCTATATCAACTGAATTACATGACAAGCAAATTGCCGTTGAGAATTTACAAAAAGAAAATAGTAGTTTGAAAGAAAAATTGGGCACCTTGAATGCTGAAACTGTTGAATTAGAAAATCAATTGAAAGCAAAAGAATCAGAGACACAACAATTAAAAAATCAAATTTCTGTAAAGAAATCACAAGCACAAGTTACAATTGTCAAGAATGAAGAATTGAAGAATAAAATTTCAGAATTGGAAACTCATCATAAAGAATTGCAATCAAATTTGGATAATGCTGAACAAGAAAGATTGAATCTCGAACAAGAACAAAAAGATTTTCATCAAAAGCATTTGCATTTACAACAAAATGAACCTACAAAACCTAGTCCAGGTATAAAGGCATCAAATATAGGCCTTGGTGTTGTTGCTGGTGCTGGTGCTGCCATCGGTACTGCTATTGGAACTATTGCTAATGCTGTATCCCTGCAATCAGACTCAACTGAAAAATCTGACATAACAAGTAATCAAAAACAAGAGACACAACAATTACAAGAAGATAAAACACAAGATGCTAGTGATTCTAAAGAAAATTCGGGGCAATTTATTAAAAATGTCCATAAATTATCACTCAACGATGACTCGCATGTCAATTCTACAACCGGTACTTCTTCAACTATAACTGAGCAGGAGGATGAAAGCGAGACACCAATTACATCTCCAAGCAATTCCGATTTTCAATTTCCACAAGCTGGTATAGTGGGTGGGATGGTTGGCATGCCTGGTGTATTAGTTGGAGTTCAAAGAACAGATTCATTAACTTCTAGTGTTCAAAATAATGCTGCATTGTCTGTAAGAGATGATAATATTGAAGAAGTCAGTGATAGAGAAACTATTGGAATAATTGAAGAAAGTGGGAATGAAGCAAAAGATGATTCTCATGAAAATAGAGCTCCAAATAGTGGTAATACTGAGATTTTTGACCACTCTATTAGTGATAGACAACAAGGTGACAGTGATAAAGGTTCTTCTTCCTTTGAAATGGTAAACATGGAAGAGGCAAGATCTCCCGACAACACAGACGAGTTTCCACCGATAAGAGAGTTGGATTATCAAGAAAGTGACTCTGAAGACGATAACAATTTTGATGATGCTGTTGATAATTTGGGTCAAACACAATCAACTTCTGGAAAGCAAAAATTAGGAACAGATAGTGATTTTGCTAGCAGCGGTCATACAAATCAAAGACAAACATTTGACGATTTTGATAGCGAATTTGATGATTTGCAACCTGCAAAGGAAGATATGAATGCTACAAATCAAATCAAAACTTCTGGATTTGAAGGTTCTACAGTTTCAAATAATGAAGATTTTTTTGGTGATGAATTTGATGATTTAGAAGATGCAAAGGATGATGATAATAACAATGATGAAGAATTTGATAAAAACAATGTACAAGTTGATGATTTTAATGAATTTTCAAACAATTTTACAAATTCAAATGCACCAGATTTTGGCTCAGGTTTTATAAATTCAAATAATAATTTACAAGAAAATACAAATGATGAGTGGGAGCAATTATTTGCTGGTTTTGGTAATGCTAATCCTGAAACCGAATTTGCTCCAACAAATGTCAATAATGAATCCAATACAATTTCTACTCCACAGGTCACTAGAGCTGGAGATGTTGAAACAGATAGTTATGCAATTCAAGAATTGGTTGGTATGGGTTTTGATGAAGAGACAGCTCGTGATGCTTTAAAGAAACAGAATTGGAATTTAGAGTCTGCAACCAACTACTTATTGGATAATGCGTGAATAGCCTAATGTGTAAAATTTGTTAATAATAAATATAATATTTTCAATTTTGATACGAATTCTCTATATAAAGTAAAAATATTGAAAACTGTGGCATTATCAATTGAATATGACATTGATAAATACTATATCAATATTTTTTTTTCTTGTATAATCAGTAGAAAAAACTATGGCGTCGGTTGAGTTCTTTAAAACTGTGGAGAAATAGCGCTTAAGACAAAATTTATATCGATCATGTCATATGAGCAATTGTCTTGATAACAAATCGAAATCAAACTATTTAAGAACCATCAAATTTTAATTTAAATCTATATTGAAACAACAAAAAATGGCTTCAAAATTTGGAAATTACGATATTCATTATAATAAAGATGTTGATGAAATTGATGAAGATGGTGTATTAGTTATCAATAAAACCAACAGATCACAAGCAAAATATCCTGATTTTTTACCAACTTGGGATCCAAAACAAAAATTATCACCATTAAAATTTGAAAAATATATAGATCCTGGTTCAAGAGCAGATCCATCATTTCCAAATTTGTTTCCTAAAGAGAATAAAAATTTCAAAATTAAAAGAATCACACCTAAATTTGGAAGTGAAATTGACGGTATTCAATTATCTGAATTAAATGATAAAGGTAAAGATGAATTAGCTTTGTTATTAGCTCAAAGAAAAGTTCTATTATTTAATGATCAAGATTTTGCTACCAAAGGACCAGGATTTGCAACTGAATTTGGAAAATACTTTGGTAGATTACATGTTCATCCAAGCTCAGGATCTCCAAGAAATCATCCTGAATTACATATTACTTATAGAAGACCAGAGAAAGGTCAAATGGAAAAAATCTTTGAAAATAGAACTACAAATACAAGTTTTCATAGTGATGTTACTTATGAAATTACTCCAAGTAGATTTACATTATTTCAAGTTTTAGAAAGTGGTGATGGTGGAGATACTGTTTTTTCTGATACAGTTGAAGCATACAATAGATTATCACCAGCATTTCAAAAAAGATTAGAAGGATTACACGTTTTACATACATCAGAAGATCAAGCTAAAAATTCTTCTTATCAAGGTGGTATTGAAAGAAGAAAAGCCGTATCAAATATTCATCCTTTGATTAGAATTGATCCTGTTACCAAAGAAAAATCTATTTATGTAAATCGAGCATTTGGTAGAAGAATTGTTGAATTAAAACAAGAAGAATCGGATTTCTTATTAGATTTTTTATATAATCATATTGAAAGATCTCATGATATACAATTAAGAGTTAATTGGGAAAGAGGTGAAAGAAATAAAGTTGCTTTATTTCATAACTCAGGTGTTTCTCACACTGCAACTTTTGATACAGATGATGGTGAAGTAAGACATGCATATAGAATAAGTGTTTTAGGTGAAAGACCAATTCTGGATTTACAAGATTTAAATAAAGAAGAATATACTGCAGGCGATTTAGAAAATGCTTTGAAAGCAATTAAACCTATATAGTTTCAAAAACAAATAAAAAATTATGAATATACAAAGAAATATGATCTACAAATGTCAATTATTAACCGATAAAACCAAATTATATTAAACTAAGTACTAAGATGTAAGCTATACGATCACAAATACTACCCCCATGAAAAGAAACTGATTATAATAAATCATGATAAATTGATGTATTTAAAAGAAATAAAAATTAATGATTGATTAAATTGAAAGAATTTAAACTTGGTAATTGTGAAATTTTCTGGCAATTTTCTGTCATTTTAACACCTCTGACATTACTTTCATTGGTTGTTTGTAATTTATAATTATTGAAATTATATAATGGAGGTAGTCTAATGAAACTGATTTCAGGACTTAAAGGTGGAATTGATTGATTTTCATTGGAAACTGATTTTGGTGATGAATTGAAATTGTCCAATCTTGGTGATTGAATTGGAGAAGGGTATGCGTTTTGGGCTTGAACAGTTTCTTGTCTTGAATTTTGCACTTCAGATTTATCTTTAATGTATGTATGAGTTGTTGTTGAAGGAGACAATAATGAGCTTATATCACATTTGGTAGATTTAAAAGGTGATGATTCTTTAACAAATTCAATTTGATTTACATTAAAATCATTATTGACTTTAATTTCTAAAGACTTTTGAAGTTTAGTTGATGATGGTTTTGAGTTGGATTTTGATTTGATTATTGAAAGATCAGGCCATGAACAATCCAAACAATTTCTTGTACATGCTTGACATTTACCATTTATCTTCTCTTCGTCACACTTCTTCTTTCTTTTCCTACATGTTAAACAACCTGTTTTTGTCCTCCTTTTAATTTGACATTGATCTTTTTTTGGCTTTATAATTTTATTATCACTATTGTGTTGATTATTACTGTTAAATTTATTGTTTTGTAAACCTTTCTTTTTTGTATCAAGGGCATGGTTGTTGATCATGCTGTCGTTATTATCACTGATTTTCATATCAAGATTATTACTCAAAATAATATGATTATTACTTATTGATGACGCATACTTTGTCTTTAAAGGTAAATTCAAAACTTTTTGATAAGATTTATAATTAATTTCCATTTTTATTAATTAAATATACATGAAACAGTAAAGTTGGAAAATGAAAATAGTAATTATATGAATGAAATATGAAGATTATATTAAATGAAAAAATTTTCAAAATACTTTATTATTCTGAAATGGTAAATGAAAATTGAAAAAGGTCATATTATTTTATTAAATTATTAAGCGCTCGTTAATTGTTGTAATTTTAGTTAAATGTAGATTTATTCAATTTGGCAGCCAACACCTTTTAACTAACATTATTTCATCTAAATTGAGAAACTGACACCATGTACTGCATATAACTCCTATTTTTTTCAAAATTTGCATCGAGAATGGCAAAATATTTATTGACAAATTGAGAAGGAAAAAGAGAGTTGCAGTCGCATAATTAGTATTTAGTAACAAAAAGAGAAAATGAGTAATCAGAAAAAAACTAAATTGAAAAACAAACAGATCAATATTAATGCAACTTTAAATGAAAGTCTTTCAATCCTCAATAAACGAAGTGGAGATGTACTACGATATTTGTCTCAACGTACCAATAAAAGATATCTCTGACTCAAACTTCCTTAAATCTTAATGACTTAAAAACATTTTACTTTACAAACCTCAAATATAGTTTTTATCAGCCTTAAGTAGAAATTTTTCAAATTTTTAGAAAATATAAACTATATACACTTATTCATTTACTTTATTAACTCTAAAAAGCGGTGATTTTGTAAAGATTTAAATCCTTAGCCGTGAAGTATGAATTCATTCAACTTGCGTCTGAAAGAAATAAAATGCGTAAAATTGTTTAAATCTAAATCTTTTGTAGTTTTTTTTACTCCACAAAATTCTAATTTTAGTAACAATTTTTTATTCCCGCCTTTTGGATCAAAACTTGAAAATTTTGAGCTTCAACAATCAACCTGTGGTATAATTTGAGTTACGAATCTATTATTGATGGTACAGCTAACTTCATCTGTTTGAAAAAAATAGCCTTATTCAAAAAGGCGTTCCTAACTTAATAAAAATCGAATTTAATCTCAAAACTTTTGGACGTTCGGCTCAAAATCAAAAAAAATTCTCATTTATTAACTGTAATAGCACTTATTAATTTTTTCAAATGGTGATTTTAATTTGATGAAATTATGTTTCATGCAATAATTAATGAGTCAATAAATTAGAAAACATACTTTTTGTTGAAAGAAGTCAAAAAACATGTTTTTTGTTTGAAAATTTTGAGTATAAAAGCTCTTTTAATGTCCCTAAGCCACCAATTTTCGAGATCTTGTATCAATTTTTCTTATCATTTATTATTATGAAACTCATTTCAATTATTTTATTTATTTTTGCTGCATATTCCATATCTACTGCCATCAAAAACGATGAGAAATTGTCTTTAGAACTGATACCATTGTTATTCAATCGTGATGTTTCAAATACTCAAATTTTGAAAGATTGTCCAACATGCGAAAAATACTTATATGATGGTAAGAAAGCCTGTGGTAAATTATTTAATGATGGATTGAAATTCATGAATTGTTTATGTTCAAAAAAAGGTAATTCATTTTGGAAAGATTATAATACTTGTACTAAATGTCCTACTTATAAAAAGTATGTCAAACAAAGACATAATAAATATTACACCGGTTATCAAGTTAAAAAATCATCATGTACTGTTGATAATGATCAAAAAAAATTAATTGGTTCTGTTTTTGCAAGTCTCATTGATATTGGTACAAAATCTGATTAATTTTGAGAGATGTTAGGTAACTCCAAAGACAATTCATGGATTCGTGTGGCTGTTTTGCTTGGAAATAGAAATTTAAACAAATATAATGAAAAGATTTCAAGGTATGTTGAGACTTTTTGAAGATTCAATTCCATATATTGAAAGATTGTCAAATGTTAGATAATCTACGTCTTTTGATGCTTATTTCTTCCATACAAATATATCATATTTTAATACAAACATTCCTTAATATTCAATGATGTTCTGTAAATTGAAAAACCGAGTATCCCTATTTCAATTCAAATACCACTTTCAAAGCTCAATATGTCGTACAAAGTATAAATCAAAGTACCACTTTGGATTCTTATTGTATGAATATATGATTGTAACAATTTTTTGTAATATTAGATGCCAATAGGCTCAATTGTGATTTCTATACCCCGAACATTTAAATAATTAAAATTCAATCAAATGAAGTAAAAATAAGGTTTTAGTGATTGCTAAAAGATATGAAAAATGTAGAGAATGATTTTAGTCCAATGTGAGACAATCTCATAAAATCATAGAGATGATGAATCTTTTCATTTGAAGTAGCTGATCGTCGACCATGAAATAGAGCATATAAATGACAATAATAAAACTAAACGATCAAAACCAAAAAAAAATGTACGGAATCTTTGATCAACTTAGAACTTAGATCAAACTTCGTTCAAAATTCAAGTAAAAGATCAGTAGATAATTAGCTTCATTTGATAAAATAACTATACTGGTTTGTGAATGAATATATAACCATCAAAAGTCAATGAATTCAGTATCTTTTATCAATCAATTACAATTTAGCAAATTGAAAGTAGTATACTACTTCCTTAAAATGAATTCTAAGTTTTCAATTGTGTCTTTGATTAAAGGTTCATTTTCATCAACCATTTTAGTTACCTAAACATGAAGATAACAATTTTTTACGAGGAAAAGTCATAGAAAAAAAAAATAGTTTTCAAAAATAACAAGTTGACTTAACTTATATTTATGTCTTACAATAACAAACATTATACTCCCAGGTTTAATTATAATCAGTCGAAGAAGCCAAATGATTACGAAAACCTCAACAAAGATTCAAGCAACTACTCTGTGAGTAAGATTCGAGAAAATAATAATAGCCTTTCGTCTGCTCCTTCATCATCATCATCAGCAGCATCATCAGCACCCACACCATCCAACTATTATAGTCGAAGAGATTATTATCCAAGCTCAAACTATAAGTCAAGGTATGATTCATACACCGGATCAAGTTACAAACCACCATCATCTTCACTGAAACCAATTTCCAAACCATATGCAAACAGTTCATCTTATTACTCCAAACGAAGGCAAAATGATTCATATACAAAATATCCAGATAGTTTTTCAAATAAGTATGTTTCAAAAGCAAGTAATCATCCATCAAATTTGAGTTCCAAAAAGGATTTAACAAAGAGTTTCGTTAGTTCTGATTATGTAAATTGGAAAAGAAAACCTTCACCCTCAAAGTCATCTGAAATTCCTACTACAACAGCAAGAGCACAAAATTTCTCATCATCTGTAAAACCATCGAATCTGCAAGTTTTAGCATCTGAGAAAACTTTAGACAGTTACAAAGACGAGCGAAGATCTTCAAAACCTATACATGAGGAGCATTCGACTAACAAGTTAGCTGACGTTGAAAAAACTGGATTGACAGATCAATCATCAAATCTTGCTGGCTCAAGTGATTTGATAAAAAAGAAAAATCTCGAAAATTCTTTTGAGGAAAATAATTCTGACTTCAAAGAAATTTCACAAAAATCCGTTTTGCCTAGTAATGATTCGAATGGAAACTTTTTACCAGAAGATGAATTTAAAGGCTCGGCGAATGATATTAAAAAATTACAAATACGAAATAATTTGGAAAAAAATTTCAATTTGAACTACAGATCAAATAAAAGTCCAGAATTGGTAGATGAACATGCGTTGACGAATGAAAAAGACAATGTTAAAAATTTTGATGAATCTAGTAATGACACTCTGGAGACCCCTGTTAAAAAAAAGACATCATTTGCTGATTATTTAAAACAAACAAAAGCTAAAAAATTTGACGATAAATTGAAAGAGGACTTTAGATTCAAAGATGACAATCGATCAAAAGAATATCACAAGTTTTATTATAGTGATGGTGGAAAATCGAAAAGAATGGAGCTGAAATTTAAACCGGAGACAAAAGATATAACAAATAATTACAAGTTTTCAACAAGGAATAAATCAGAGTCGGAATCCAAACCTGTTGAAGACTCGCCATTATCAGCTGAAAAAGTCTATTCGAACTATACAGATGACCTGAAAAAAAATAGCGATACTCAAGATGATCTCTTGAATACTTCCAATTCAAATTTAGAGCAAGAGTCCAAGGGTAATGATTCTGCTTTATCCCCAACATATGGTCAAGATGTTGACTCAAGCTTTGAAAGCTCTGGATATTTGCAAAAAGATACAAATGAATTGGATGTCGAAAAATTAAAAGAAGTTCACAAACCTGAATTTGCTGATAATATCGAATCCCAAGAAAACAGAATGATTGGCAATAAAAACATTTTCACTGGGCAGCATGAAGAACTCGAACTCTCTGAAGCAGAAACTGTTGTATCTGATACACCACGATCAGTTGAAGGTCGAAAATTGATTAGGAATGATTTTGATGATAAAGTTAGACATAAATTGAAAAGAAAAATTAGAAACTTTATTAGTTCAGATGATGAGGAAGATGAGAGAAGATTTATCAGCAATAATGAATCCGTTGGATTAGAGCAAAATCCAAAAGTACTAGATGCATACAAATTGAAGAGGGATTCAGGTGGTAGATCATTATTACAAAGAGCTTGTAAAAAAGGCAACCTAGAAGATGTTAAAGATTTCATAAATCGAGGAGCTAGTGCTAATGAAAAAGATTTTTGTGGTTTCACTTGCCTTCACGAAGCAGCTTTAGAGGGACATACAAGTATTGTAAGATTCTTGATTGAACATGGTGCAGATGTCAATGCTAAAGCCGATGAAGCTGGAGATTCTGAGACTCCACTAATCGACGCTTCTGAAAATAAACATCTTGAAACTGTTAAAGTGTTATTAGAACATGATGCAGATCCAACAATCTATAATATTGATGGTTTCACTGCTTTGACAAAGATCCATAATGAACATGCTAATGAAGAAGGTTATGAAGAAATTATCGAAGCACTTGAGGAAGCAATATCAAAAATCAATAACAAGAAAAATAAAGATTTTTACTCAATACGATCAAAATCTGGAACACCTGAAATTAGTAATATAGTGGATGATCCTTATGAATCATATTTTGCAGAATTGATCAAAAAGAAAGGAATTTACAAGTTTGCTGCTGAAAATGCTAAGGAACTGACTGCAAACTATTTTGTATCAGGAAATAGTTTAGAGGATAAATCAGATATTTTAATTGTGGCCGCTAGAAATGGTCATTGTGAGCTAGTTGACATAATCTTAGGATTAAATCCATTCCATTATAATATTGACACTGAAAATCCGTGTGGTGTTACTGCTTTATTAGCAAGTGTTGGTAGAGGACACATTGACGTTGTTAAAAGTTTGCTAGATAAGGGTGCTGATCCTTTCAAAATAAGAAAATGTGATGGTTTAAACTCCTTGGAAATTGCTCAGCATTCAGCAAAATTTGATTTGGATGAATTTGAACTCATTAAATCGTTTATGGATGATAAAATTTCAGCAAAAGGTCAATCTAATGTATCATCAAAGTCGGTATCAAAAGTATCATCAAAAGTTTCTTCAAGAGGCTCATCAGTATCAAGAATGGATGAAGAGCAAGTTGATGATGATGAAAGTATGAACGAAAAATTCGAAAACCTGAATCTGAGTCTGAACCAAACAAATGACTTGAATAATGACAATACAGAAATTGAATTCAATTCACTCAAAAATACTGATGATCAAGCAAATCAAAAAAGAAAAATTGAGATTGATGATGAAGAGATCAATGAATTTGATCGTGAGTTCAAAAGGGCCAAATCAGAATCGAGACTATCATCTTTCGACTCGAAGATATCACACGCTTCAGACTCTTGGAAACCGAAACAAAGTTCATTGTCTCCATCCCCAACCACTGTTAATAATTTAAATCCATTGACTGTTTTGACTAAAGAACAAGAAGAATTAAAAATCAGAAATGCCGAAGAAGCAAGAGTTTGGCAAGAGAAAGTTGAGGCGAAGAAGCGAGTTAGAAAAGAGATCTTTTTGAAGCATGAAAAGGAGAGAGAATTAAAGAAGAAGGAAGAAGAGGAAAAACTTCAAAAAGAAAAAGGTAGATTATCCGAACTAAAGAAGGAAGAAGAATATAAACTTGCACTTGATGCTAAGAAGAGATCTATTGATCATCAGAATCAAAGATATATAATGCAAAAGGATTTTATAATGGAATACTATCCAATTGGTCTCAAAGAAATCAAATTCAATGCAAATCCAACTGAGTATACAATCAACAAATACTTGCCATTATATGTTATTTTATTGGATGGAGAGAAATACGTGACGGACTTTCAAATTTCATTACTCACATTAACTCCAGTGAGCAAAATTAGAGATTGTTTAAATTCTGAAGATTTTATATCAGCTTCACAGAATGATAAAGCCAAGTTATGGAGAATTTTTTTCAATTTCATTGATGGAGATATTGCTACCTCATCGCCTTCATATTCAAAGCAGTCGGGTTTAACGCAATTCCAAAACTTAGTAGTAAATTTTGTTAAATTGAAAGATATGATGTTATTTTTAGAACAAGACTATTCGCTAGTAAAGAAGTTAGTTGATTCTTCAAAAATCATCGAAGTTTCATTGGAATCATTATCTGTATGCAATTTTGAAGATAGTAGCTCGATAGAGAGGATAAATGATGATAAAAATGATTTCATTTCAAGCACAAAACAAATTAATAAATTCATTTCACCAAATTTAACTTACAGGAAAGAAATCTTGAAGGTTATTTCTGATACGTCTCGACCATTGTGGTGAAAGATCATTTATATAGATAACTAATGATTGTAATAAATACTATGATTGATGATAATTTTAGAAGATATGAATATTTACTAGTAATGTTTTTAGAATTGTGTATTTCTAGGTATAATTAGGTGAAACTAAGCAGTACCCTGATGTTTTCAGCCTATCAAATTTTGATAAAACAAATTGAAAACTTCTATTTAAAATATATGTAAATGAAATACTTAAAATAATCGGATAAAGTACTCACTAGTGCTTTTGTAACTTCTGTATATGCAAATAAGTATAAATGAGATCTACTCTGATAAAATAAACAAGAATTAGGACGCATAAAGTAGTACTACGGAAGATCCTAGAGATTGGATAATTACAACACTTATAATTCAAATGAAAGCTCATGAAACTGAAACGAAGTTGATCAATAGTCCATATGAAGGTGATATTTTGATACATTATTGTGCATTACCGAAAGTTAAACAAAATTCAGAACGAAAATCGCTCAAAAGTCTAAAAATTTTTGTCAGGAATTTACACAATTGAAAGATGAATAGCTTTATCACTATTTTATAACAACTGGCATCAGTAAACGCTAAGAGAAGAAAATCAGTGAAAGTGTTCTATATTACAACTTTTTTTATTTTGCAGCAATAATTATGAATCTACAAAGATTTTTTCAAGTGTCTAAATTCAGGGAAGAAAAAAAAAATTGGGCACCAATCAAATCATTGAAAAACTTTTCTACTAAGAACCGATTTGTTTTTCTATTTAAAAAAGTAATTTTATTTTTAAACCGATATGAATGATAGTACTTTGATATTATATACCAAGTATTTTGTATACAAAACCTTCGTAGTAAACTATACTTCATTGATTAATATAAGTAGGTATTTTATAGTGGCATCGATTTAATGTTTATAATATTTAAAGCGAAAATATTAATTAAGAATAATTAATTAAACTAATTCTTACGATAAACCCTACAAACGATATATCATAATGTAACATTCAATTCTATTTCCTCACTTTATGTATCATTAGCCTTTAACTTATTTTCAGTTTTATAATTTTTTTTATCAATCGAAACCATTTTCTAATAAAATTTTAATTCTACATATAGTTTTGTTTTTCATTTTTTTAATCAAATCAATTTTTTTCTAAATTTATTTTTTTTTACTTCAACAAAAACACCGAAATGCTTAGAACTATCATAAATCAAAAAGTATGTTTTCATTCAATTTTTGGGTCATTGTCACAATCAAGTTCTCTCAACAAACATCCTAAGACTATACCGATCTTCCAATTCAAACATGTTTGGTCAGGGATGATCTAAAATATTTTCAATAAAAATTATTGTCAACCATCTCAAATTCTTTTTTCGGAGACGAATTTATATGATGATGACACTAGCGACCAATGGAATGAAATGAATGAATCAAGATCTTAATTAGACGTTTGACAGTTCTTTATTGGATTGACCGATGTGATAATTTAGTACTAACTTTTTTTTTCAAGTCATCTATTCGTTCACTAGCAACTTTTGCTTCACCAGAATCAGTTTTACCTAAGAAGTATGGTGGTAGATATACTGTTACCTTAATTCCTGGTGATGGTGCTGGTCAAGAAATCACTGATTCAGTTAAAAAAATTTTCAAATCACAAAATGTTCCAATTGATTGGGAAGTTGTTGAAGTTAGTGGTGTTGAAAGTGAAACAGGTAAATCACACGGAGTCGATGAAGCTGTTGAATCATTAAAAAGAAATAAAGTTGGTTTGAAAGGTATTTTATATACCCCAAGTGATAAATCAGGTAAATCATTAAATGTTGCTTTAAGAAAAGAATTAGACATTTATGCTTCTTTAGTTTTGATTAAAAATATTCCAGGTGTCAAAGGTATCTACGATGGAATTGATTTCGCTTTAGTCAGAGAAAACACCGAAGGTGAATACTCTGGTTTAGAACATCAATCTTATCCTGGTGTTGTTGAATCATTAAAAATTATGACAAGATTTAAATCAGAAAGAATTGCAAAATTTGCTTTTGATTTTGCTAAAAAAAACAACAGAAAATTAGTTACTGCTATTCATAAAGCTAACATTATGAAATTAGGTGATGGTTTATTTAGACAAACAGTTAAAGATGTTGGTCAAGATTATGAAGGTATTGGTGTTAATGATTTAATTGTCGATAATGCTTCTATGCAAGCTGTTGCAAAACCTCAACAATTTGATGTTTTGGTTACTCCAAACTTGTATGGTTCAATTTTATCAAACATCGGTGCTGCTTTAATTGGTGGTCCAGGTTTAGTTCCAGGAGCTAATTTTGGTAGAGAATACGCAGTTTTCGAACCAGGTTGTAGACACGTTGGTTTAGATATCAAAGGTAAAAATACTGCAAATCCAACAGCTATGATTTTATCTGCTACAATGTTGTTAAGACATTTAGGTTTAAATCAAGATGCCGACAAAATCTCAAAAGCTACTTATGATGTCATTGCTGATGGTAATATCAGAACAAAAGATATCGGTGGTTCATCATCAACTACTGAATTTACTGATGCTATCATTCAAAAATTAGCTTAAATTTGATTCTAGTAGTTTAATTATAGACAGTTATAAAAATAAACGAAGTAGAATTTTTAAATAGTATATAAAAAAATGCTTCGCTTAAATTATAGTTTCTCTCAGTGTCTCAAACTGATTATTGACGGGTGATTTTAGATTGATGTTAATATGAAGCTTTGTTAATCAAATAGTGCCAAATTAGATTTTTTTTTGCAACTATTTGACATAAAGTAAAATTTTTTTTCCCAGTTTCTTCGTGTAATCCAGATTTCATCATAGAATCCGAGTCAAAAATTAAATTGCAACCGTTTTTCGATTTTTAATTCCTTCGGGCTTTATCCGTAGAACAAGCAAGTAATCCTCTCATGACTCTTAAAGAGATCGATTAAATTATCTATAGAGAATAATTTGAGACATTACTATTATGATAGACAGTCCGAGTAAAGCATTGATGTTTCTAAGATGAATTACTCGTTTCATGTTCTCTTGGTAACAATTATTTATTAAAGTGATGATTAAACATCTTTAAACTTTGACAATTTTCAGAGTCTAACAGGTAGTACAATTCAATTCTTTTATCTGATTTTGTAATAAAATATCAATATAGTAACACTCAACTAAGATATTATAACATTCTTTCATGGTTTTTGCTGTCTTATTTAACTTTCGTTTTTTTTTTTTTCCTTTTTTTTTTTTTTTTAACGATTGAATTCGTTCATTTTAAATCATCGAATTAAATTAAAATTAAGATCAAATAATGTGTGACGTCGTTTTAGGAGCCCAGTGGGGAGACGAAGGTAAAGGTAAGTTAGTCGATTTATTATGTGATGATATTGATGTTTGTGCAAGATGTCAAGGTGGTAATAATGCTGGACATACAATTGTTGTTGGTGACAAAAAATATGATTTCCACATGTTGCCTTCTGGTTTAGTTAATCCAAAATGTCAAAATTTAGTTGGTTCTGGTGTTGTTGTTCATGTCCCATCATTTTTTGAAGAGTTGGAGAATATTGAAAAGAAAGGTTTGCATTGTAGAGATCGTTTATTTTTATCATCTAGAGCTCATCTTGTGTTTGATTTCCATCAAAGAACTGATAAATTAAAGGAAGCTGAATTGTCTGAAAATAAAAAAGCAATTGGTACTACTGGTAAAGGAATTGGTCCAACATATTCAACAAAAGCTTCAAGATCAGGTATTAGAGTTCATCATTTAGTCAATCCAGATCCAAAATCTTGGGAAGAATTCAAAGTTAGATATATGAGATTGATTGATTCAAGAAAGAAAAGATATGGTGAATTTGAATATGATTATGAAGAAGAATTGAAAAGATTTGAAAAATACAGAGAAGAATTAAGACCTTTTGTTGTTGACTCCATTGCATTCATGCATGATGCGATCAACAAAAATAAAAAAATATTAGTTGAAGGTGCAAATGCCTTAATGTTGGATATTGATTTTGGTACTTATCCTTATGTAACTTCATCATCAACTGGAATTGGAGGGGTTTTAACTGGGTTAGGTATTCCTCCAAAGACCATCAGAAACATTTATGGAGTTGTGAAAGCTTATACAACAAGAGTTGGTGAAGGTCCATTTCCTTCTGAACAATTAAATGAAGTTGGAGAAACTTTACAAGACGTTGGAGCTGAATACGGTGTTACTACCGGTAGAAAAAGAAGATGTGGCTGGTTAGACTTGGTAGTATTAAAATACTCGACTTTGATTAATGGATATACATCATTAAATATTACGAAATTAGATGTTTTAGATAAATTCAAAGAAATTGAAGTTGGTGTTGCTTATAAATTGAATGGAGAAACATTGAATAGCTTTCCTGAAGATTTAAATAATTTAGCCAATGTTGAAGTTGTTTATAAGAAATTTCCAGGTTGGCAAACTGATATTACCAAAATCAAAGAGTATCAAGATTTACCACAAGAAGCAAAAGATTATTTAAATTTCATAGAAGAATATTTGAATGTCCCTATACAATGGGTTGGAACTGGTCCAGCTAGATCATCCATGTTAGAAAAACATAACTAAATCTTACAATTTAGACTAGAATAAGATAATAGATATTGTATTCATTTTGTAATTTTATGGAAAACTGTACTCTTCCAACCTTTTGAGCACTGTTTTTGAAAATTAATAATCTCTCTTAAACTAACTTGGTAGTGCGAAACTTGATAAAGGCCAACTTTATATAGACTATTACTACAAGCCTTTTCACCGTATACATAATAAAATGTCATATAAACTAAGTTCCACTTTGACAGGTCACGAACAAGATGTGAAGGCTTTGTCTTATGATGAAATTGATAAAAAATCCATCTTAGTATCATCCCTGAGAGACTCGACAACAAGAATATGGCAAAATTTGAATGAATCACAATCAGATTCAACTATAATTTTCAATTCACCTACTAAATCATTTACAAACTCAGTTGCAATCATTAATGATGAAAAAGAGCCTTTGATCGCTAGTGGTGGTCAAGATGGGATAATTTATTTAAATGATCCATTAGAGCAAAATGTAAATCAAGAAGGTAAATATCAATTGATTGGCCATGAGGGCAATGTTTGTTCGATACTGTATCTGAAAGGCGAATTGATATCTAGTTCATGGGACTCTACAGCAATCGTTTGGGATTTGAAAAATTTTGTTCCAAAAAATATCTTGAAAGGACATGAGTCTTCTGTTTTGGATTGTAAGATTCTAGGTGATGATCAATATTTGACTTGCTCGGCAGACAAGACCATAAGATTATGGAAAGGAAATCACCAGGTTAAACAATTCAAAGGACATCAAGATGTAATTAGAAAATTGTTGTTATTACCAAATTGCCAAAATCAATTTTTATCTTGCTCAAACGATGGTACAATAAAACTTTGGGATATAAATTCAGGTAGTGTATTAAAAACCTTTGCTGGTCATGAATCTTTTGTTTATGATTTGGCTCTTTTATCCAATGATCATTTAGTGTCAGCAGCTGAAGATAGAACAACTAGAGTATGGAGCTTATCAGAAGGTAAAATTTTGCAGGTGATTACTGTACCTTGTGTATCCGTTTGGTGTGTTACAGCTTTGCCAGATAATGATTTTGCCATTGGTGGTTCGGATAACGTAATTAGGATTTTTACTTCTAATCCTACTAGAGTAGCATCAGAAGAAGAACTTGTACAATTTAAGAAGCTTGTGGAATCTTCATCAATAGCTGAGCAATCATTAGAAAATTTAAAGAAAACTGATGTTCCAGGTTATGAAGCTTTAGAAAAACCTGGCCATCAAGAAGGATCAACGATCATGGTCAAAAATGCTATTGGAACTATTGAAGCTTACCAATGGTCTGGAGGTGAATGGCAGAAAATTGGAGACGTTGTAGGATCAGCCAATGGAAAGAAACAAACATATCAAGGAGAAGAATATGATTATGTTTTTGATGTGGATATTAAAGACGGGGAACCACCACTAAAATTACCATACAATGTGAAAGATAATCCTTATGTTGTTGCAGAAAAATTCTTGGCCGATAATGATTTACCGTCATCTTACACTGAAGAAGTTGTCAAATTTTTAGAAAAGAATACTGAAGGGGTAAATTTACAACAAGAAACCAATGATTCAAATGACATAATTGAAAATTCTAGAGCTTTAGATCCATATTCCGATGCTTATAAAAGACAAAGTAATTTAGAAAATTCTTTCAAAGTAATTCCTGCAAAATCGTATATATACTTCAAAGAGTTTAAACATGATCAAATTATCAATGGATTGAAAAAACTAAATTCAAATCAAAGTGATACTGCTAAGCTCTCAGACGATTCAATTACAATTATTGATAAAAACTTATCAACATTATCGTCGAAAGAATCACTTGATTTAATAACCACTTTTTCCTGGCATATAATCAGCAATTGGACTCCAGCATCTAAATTAATTGGGTATGATTTGATGAGAGTATCAATTCCAAAAGTCACCACTGTGGATTTGTTGAACTCTACAACTGCTGCTGAAATTATATTAAAGACTATAAATCTTGGTTTAGATATTTGTGATAAGAACAACATTGCGTTATTAATGATGATAATCAAATGCTTAACTAATTTGATTGGAACCACATTATTTGTACAATTATTTATTGATCCAAGTGAAGATGGTCTACAATATCTTTACAATCCTTATTTTCAATCAGTTATCAGCAAATTATCTACTTTAATAGAAAAAATGGATCCACTGGCAAAATTATATTCAACGACTATGAATACCGTAGGTACTTTTGTTTACGATTTGTCAGTTTATCAAATACTTACAGTGGGTTTAAAAAATAATGCTCAAATATCAGCAAAACCGATTTTGAATTTCATAAATGTTATTGGCAAAAAGGTTATTGAATCATCAAGTGAAGCAGCTTACAGATTGATTGTTGGATTTGGTAATTTCAAGTATATAAAGGCTATTTTGACAAAGGAGTCCTCACCAAGTTGGATAACTGAGAATTCACACAATTCTGAGGCTAGATTCATTGATCTTGCATCTGATTTACAAAAGTTATAGTTTCAGATAAACACGAATCGAATATATATTTGTTATAGATCATGCATCTTCGTTATTCATTATAGTAAATATCAGGCACTTTTTGTGTATAATGAACCAATTTTGTAGCAAGTTCTAAATTCAAATTGTCAGACAATCTTATAATTGAATACACATGAATTTTTAACGAGTTGTTGCTTACTTTACCAATTATTTCATACTTTTTACCAATTTCTAGATTATCTTCCAATTGTGTATGATTCAAATCTAAAGTGATTGGACCGTTACTAATAAGTATTGCAGAATTTGATTGTTTATCGTACGAATCACATTCACCCATGATTCTAACCAATTTATTTTGATTTTGTTGTAATAATGTAGCGTCAACTCTTACATTTGATGCTTCCATATTTGAATAAGTTGAATTTAGACTTTAAATGGTGGTTTGAGTCGTAATATCTTTTGTTAATAATTTTTTTACTTCATACGCGTTTTGAAAGTAGAGTTTGTTTTTTTACTGAGTACAAAAATCTTGATTGAGATTAAATTTATCATAAAAATCAACAATTACATAAACTATGTAAAAATTCACCAGCTTCTCCTTTATCTTCAGCTCTCATTAGACTTTCGCCAATCAAAAATCCATCTACTTCATCTTCAGTTTTATACTTTTTAACATCATCAACTGTTGTAATTCCCGATAGAGCCAAAACAAGAACATCCCCTGATCTTCCATTGTTCTTTTTTGCTATTTCAACCAAAGAACTCGTTGTCGTCAAGTCAACATCAAAATTTGTGAGATTTCTATTATTTACTCCGATTATTAACGGATCTGATTTCTTTTCTTTATAAGTCAATTTCAATGCATCGTTTAATTCATTTTTATCATTTACTTCCACTAAAGGTACCATTCCTAAACTCAATGAATATTCATATAATTTTTGTACAACTGAAAAATTCTTTAGCATTTTAACAATCAATAAAACGGTGTCTGCTCCTGCTAATCTTGATTCTAAAATTTGATATTCATTAAAGATAAATTCTTTTCTTAAAACCGCTGGTCTTTGATAATTCTTCGGTGCATTTTGTGGACTTTCAATGACTTTCCTAATTAAGGACATATCATATAAGGAACCTTTGAACCAATTTGGCTCAGTTAAGACAGATATTGTCGAGCAACCATTGGTTGCATACGTCAAAGCTTGTTGTCCTGGATGAGCATTGATATTGATATCACCTTTTGATGGACTGGCGCGTTTAAATTCTGATAAAATTATTGTTTGATTCAAATTATTTTGAGTAAATTTAAGACGATCATAAAAATTAATTAATTGAGGTGCAACATTTAATGAAAGTTCGATTTCCAAATTTTTGAATGATTTACCAGGTGTATTCATAATGTTTTCATAATCTGATTTTCTTTTCTCGAGGATTTTCATTAAAATATTTTCTTCTTTTTTAGGTATTGATCCTTTCTTTATAGAATTATTTTCTTCCCAAGTACCACCGTATACATTTAAAAGATTATCGATCATTAATTGACCAGATTCGGTCAAGATGGATTCAGGATGAAATTGCACTCCTTCAATAGTATATTTTTTATGTCTAACGCCCATAATGACTTCTGGTTGAGTTTCAGTAACCGCAGTAACTTCAAGATCTTCTGGTAATGTTTTCTGACTACCAGCTAATGAATGATATCTGGTGACGGCAACCGATTGAGGAACGTCTACAAACATCCCTTTTCCATCATGCTTGATTGTGGTGGTTTTTCCATGAACAATCTCTCCAGCATAAGAAACATCACCACCAAATACATCGAAGATACATTCTTGACCCATACAAACACCGAATATTGGTAACTTACCTTTGAAATATTTAATTGCTGCACTCGAGATACCCGAATCAGTAACAGGGTGTCCCGGACCAGGTGATATAAATATTATATCTGGCTTTATTTCATTTTCAATAGTTTCTATACTTATTTCGTCATTTCTAAAAACATCAACTTTGCCACATCTTGGAGATTGAAATAAATATTGATATAAATTCCATGTAAAAGAGTCATAATTGTCAATCATCAAAACATGTCTTTTAGAATCTTTTGTCATTGCGGTCCAATTGATTTTGTATTGATTTAGGATTTTTCAGATTTTTCAAGATCCATTTTATTTTTCTTCAAATTAAATTGACTCACAAAATCAGTCACGTGATCAAAAATACGATACTAACAATTTATTAAAAGAAAGTAAATCTATAAACTTTTTAACTAATCTATTTTTTTTGAATTATCATCGTATTCGACACCACTTAACATCAATGAGCTGAATAGTTCTAAGATCAACATGAATAATGATGACAATATTGCCAAGCAATAATTTGATATTGAAACACCAATATCTAACCATGAACCCTCAGTTCTAACAAGGAAAAAGAAATTTAATGACAAGAAATCACTAGTGGATATAATTAATGTGGAAATTGTGAATTTTTTGATTTGTAACTGATGATTCATTATTCCTAAACAAGTCGATAGTAAAACATAGGGAATGATTAATTTGATCATCAACAATGCTCCCATAGAAAATGGATCAAATATTGGTATTAACCTGTATACCGAGTCCAATGAAAATGATGAAATGGATGCTATGTTACCTGTGCCAAAAAAAGCCAATTGTAGGAAAAAAAACCCAATTATCGTAATTCTGATAACTTGAAGCCAATAACCTTTTGGTAATTTGCCTGTTTCTTGTTGAGTCTGAACAATCTCTTTATATGGAAACTTCAATTGTTCTTCTATAATAAGCCATTGCAACAATGTTATTGAAAATCCGACGTAAAATAGTAACTCGAACGAAATTGTTAAAATTATAAAAGTTGGAACAAATGTAAGAAAGATAATTAGTAATCTAAATCTGTAATCTTTTGATGGACAAAATGAATGTAAAATAGGTAATGCTATCAATGAAATGACGAATGTTAGCCAACCAATAGCTTGTGAATGAAATGGTAATCCATTTCTTGCTTGCAATGAAATAACAGAAACATTAGTAGCATATAGTATGGTTGGAATAGCAACAATTTGTGCATAAATAAGTCTCTTCTGTTTCGAGCTTAGGTATATTACCTTTGTGAACACATAAATACCACCATAGATACCAATTGACAAAGCTAACATAGCTCCTATATTTATCAAGAATAGGTTTTCAGTTTTGACTGGATCCAAATTTGTAAATATGCACATAAAGAAGCAACTCAAAAACCAAGCTATTTTATTAGAAAGTAATATTTTTTGTGTTCCATCTACTAAAGCAGGATAAATACCAATCATTAAAAAAAGCACTGAAAAAACATATCTCTCAAAAAAACCATAAGTTATCCCTTCATACATTCCCAAAAATGATACGACTATCAAAATCTTTGTTCTTCCTGAGATCCCATGCAATAGCAGCTCGATTCCTTTGAACAAGTACAAATTTTCATTCAATATTGTATACCAAAAATAAATTGGAAAAGCAGCATACATGTAGTAATTAAACGGAGAAGCTTGATAGTATAAGATATAGTTTATTGCAAAACCAAGCATGGAAAATGTGAGAACTAATAATGGTTTAGTATTTGGGTGGTGCTCCAACAATTGAGTATCATTCAATATGAATAGCTTCAAAAAGATATTGAAAGAAAAAACTATCCAGCCAAAAAATCCAAATGTCACTATCGATCTAAGTAAAAGCCAATTATATTTTTGTAAATATGTTAATCCATCCAACGCCTTCTTCATTAATTCTTCTGTTAATTTAATTGCTAATGATTCAATATCACTGTTTGGAGATTCTGATAAAACTCGAATTAAACTTTCAATTTCTCTTTGATATTGTTCAATGGATTTGTTTGTGAAAGGTTCAAAAGGTTTAAATTTGAATTGATGATTGTAAACTTCCTTTTCTTTAACAATGTATTGTTCAACAATCGCTAACGCGTTGGCATATAATGCTTCGATTTTGATTTTGGAAGATGCATCTAAATAACCCAATGGTAATTCACCTACGGAGTTAGCTGGATAATTAGCACCGATCAAATATGCCATTAAAGATGCTATATCAGCTTGATTTACATCATTTCGAACAAGATGATCTAACTCCCAAGTATCAAAATATGTTGATTCAAAACCACTTCGTATAGGATCTTGTTTATCAAGTTGTTCTGTCTTGTTCATTAATTGTTGCAAATGAATTGGTTTATTTATACCTGCTCCCCAAGCAATCAAAGGAGTACGTGTATTGTCGGGATGACCATCGCCGTGAGAACCAAAATCAGACATTCCATGGTCAGCTGTAAAAACGAAAGCAGTTTTGTCATCTCCAAAAAATTTATTTATTTTAGGAACAACTTCTCGTAGTTTTTGATCAATATACTCTATATTATCATAGTACTCTGCCAGATAAGGTCTATAAGCATGACCTGCAGTATCAGGACCCAACAAGTGCAAAAAGAAAACATTGCCATCTTGATGCAATTCATCATGTAGAGTTGAATTCATAGTCAGATTATTCATTAATTCATCTAAATGCTGAAACACAAATGAATCCAACTCAATTGAGCTTGAGGTAAAATCTTCATATTCGTGACCATACATGCAAACATCAATTCTACCTGGAACAACCCCTTCACCAAAGGCAAACATTGGAAGTATATCAGGACTTCCAAATGAATAAGTATGTTTTGATTGATTGAAGAAAGAATCAAAATCAACTGGATTTTCTTTCCAACCTTTTGTAACAGCAGAAACATCTTCATGAAAACCAGCAATCATTGCAACATGGCCAGGTCTTGATTCAGTGGGCATTCTAGTATTTGAGATACCCCAAGTACCATTATTCAAAGCCAAACTTCTCAAGTACGGAGCCAAATACTTATAATCTCCAGATTTTGGATGAACTAATTTTTGAAAGGTTTTATCTGCCCTCAATCCATCTCCAACTATCAAAAATAATCTTTTTGCAGGTGGATCGTAAGTTGATTTATGATAAGCCATGCCATGAACCAAAGGCAGCACAAAATATATATCAAATATAGACCATAAATAAAAAAAATGAAATAGTACCCCGATCAACACTAATAATAGACGATTTTTATTCATTGTATAATTGTGCTAGTTGAAATTTATTTTATTCAATGTGAATAATGTTCATTACTTTAGTTTTACGAGAAAAAAAACGCGAAATTAATTTAGTGGTTACGTAACATGTTTGAAAGAATATTTTAAAATTTGTAGAATAAATTGAATGTTGAAATCTTTGTCGCAAAACAGGTATGTAATTGAGCCAACCGTACGCCGTATTCAAAAGTTGATGGATTGATCGTTGATAAAAATTGAATCGAGTTTGAATAAAATTCAAAAATAATATACAATTTTAATCTAGATCGTCAATGTAGATCAAATTTTTATAATATTCTGGATTGTTCATTGGCACTCTCTTAAATCATTTATTCTCAGATAAATAAGGATAAATCATTTTGAAGAGAATAATGTTTAATTCTATATCTATTAATAGAGACGTTCAAAATAAATTCAGTCATGTCGATCATCATTAGCTCAAAGTGATTTTAAGTGATCATTTGAGTAAGAATAGTATTGCTTACCGTTATGTATTCTAGAAATTGCATTTAAAGCAATTGCGTTGACGTCTAAATCAATAATGATACTTAAATTGTAAGAATTAGATTCCAATACTCCAATTTAAGACATCAATCTCAATTCACTTTCAATTTATGATTTCAAATATAGAAAATTAAGATTATACATATTTTATGTTTATTCACTTATTATCTTATGATATAAATTCAGGTATAAAATAAATATAAACTCCTTTTGTTGCATTTAGTAGTATTAATAAAACCTTCAGATTCAAGAACAATATAGTGATTTCGGCACTCACCTTGTTCAACTATCAGATTACCAATTACGAAGGTCTTTGATTCTAAAAAATTATCAAAAATAATAATAATTTGTGTGTATGGAGCATTTCTTGTTTTCTTAATTCTCAACTCAACCAACCATCTTCTTTCTTAGAGAACCTGATCCAATCACAGCTCTGTTTATATGATTGCATTGTGTGCAAAAATACATACGATGCATCAGTGAACTCTTTCATAACTTGTGTGTCTCTTTCCACGCAGTTGTTGTAAACTTCAAGGTTTGTACTCATGTTGTTATTTATATCTTCAAAATATTTGAAATCTTTCTCAATTCTTTCATTTTGATACTGTATAATAATTTTCTTATAATTTAAAAACTCCTTTTGGTATTCAATCATCGATTCGATGTACCTCTTCCAAATATCTTTGTTAAGATTAAAGAGATCCAAACTATTTGGTGGCTGTGGAACTTTTAACTTGTGAATCTTAGGAGAAGCATGCATGTCTAATACTGAAAGTGATTTCATATTAGCTAAGCTAGATACTGGAATTGAATTTGTAGGAATTTTCATAGTGGTAGTAGTTTTGGTTGAACGATACCCTCGAACTGTATTTTTGTTTATTGGTGTAGATAAAGTTTCTGCTTGAGAGGTTCCGTCTGAAAACACAAATTCTCTTTTTCTTCTTTTTGATGATAAATTATTTTTCTTTTCAATACCAGAGGTATTTGGTAAACTTTCTTGTAAATCTTGAAATCCAACCTCTTCAATATCACTACCTAATTTCAGCTCTATGTCGTTCAAGTCATAAACAGAATGTTTGGCTCGCTTGCTGGATGTGGTTGTGTGAGGAATTGTGTTTGGATTATCACCGTGACTCGAGGAAGATGGCTTGAAAATTCTTGGAGATTCTTTTGTTCTCAAATTGGATTCATATATACCTTTTCCAAAAGTCTCACTTCTATTATCATCAAATTCTGTGATATTTGAATCTTGCGGTACATTTTGAGGTCGATATTCTGCGTCATTATCATTGACATTATCCACATCATCTGAGCTTTTCTTATCCACGTCAAAACTTTCACCATCTCTTGCAGTTTCATTGAGGGAATCATCGATATTAAAGACACTAGGTATATTTGTGAACGATGAATCCTTAGCTCTATTTATATCATAACAATCATCGTTTGATAAATTTATGTCTTCTTTCGCCAGTATTTCTTCTTCTTCTAGAATAATTGGGTCATTTAAATTTATTCCGCTTTGACGGACTTCATCTTTAAGATCCTTCTCTATATTTTCCGTACCATATTTTGATTTCAAAGCTTCGTTAGCTATGTTTGTTGCTATACCATCTTGATTATTTTCTAAATTTTGAAAAGTTTCATGACCTACATTATGATTCCCAACAATTTCCGGATTATATTTTTCCTCATGAAATAAACCGGTTTTATTTTTACTCTTAGAACCGTCTCCATTTCTTTTACTTTTTTTCTCTTTTCGTTGCAAAAGTTCATCAATCTCATCTTTGAAACGTTTTCGCTCTCCTTCTTTGGATTTCTGGAACTTTTCTTTGTACGGATCTGTTTGATTTTCCTTTTCGGATTCTTTCTTCTTCAAATTAGCTTCAGCTTTTAGCCTTTCGAATAATTCTTGTCTAATTCGATCGCCACTTTTGATAGATTCTTCTTGAGTTTGTTCTTGTTCTCTTTTTGACTTGTTATAGTACATATAATAGGAAAAATTCGAGTTAATATTATAGGTTGAATTGTAATCTGGTTTGCCTTTTGAGTTTGATGAAGTGTTATGACCGTGATCTTTGTAATCACTATTGTTGTTATTTTTATTATTATGATTTCCATACATTGTATCAAAATGATTAGAAGATTTGGATGCAAACGATGATGCATTTTGGTTCGGTTTTTTCGGTGAATGTTGTTGATAAGATGTAGAATAAGTTGTCGTTGTGAAATTAAAGGTCGTGAAATTTTGATTATTATTGTGATTGATATCGTTACTTTGACTTCTATTTGTCAGGGATTCATGAACATTTTTAACTAATTCATATGCTGCATTGATTTCCTTAAACTTTTCGTGATACTCGGTGTTTTTAGTTTTATCAGGATGATACTTGAGACTTAGCTGTCGGTAGGATTTCTTGACTTCTTCAAAGGAACTAGAAGGGGTGACACCAAGTACTTTATAATGATCAATTGTAGGTCTTGAAAGATTATTATTCATACCGTTGAGTGGATAGAATTCATTTATGTATATGATATTATTTTAAATCTATGAATAGAATAATTCAAATTATATTTTTCTGTCAGATTGGAGTGTATATTAAATTAAAAGTTTTGATCTGCCCTTCGTACAATATATCTTATTATATTGAACTTTTTTTTATTGATTGAAAGTTTCATTTCTACTCTAATGAACTTATAAATTGGTATTACTATGTAATTATAGCTGTCATCTAATAGGGTCGTAAATGACGCTTTCAAAAATTCTAAAAAATTTTGATGCATTTAAAACTGCCTAATATTAATTTACAAATAATTAGTGCTGGATCACATGATCAAATTTGACAAAATTCACAGTCTCATTCTCGTTTCTTAATTATAAATCTACGTAAAGTTCAACAACTTTATAATTCAAGTTGAAAATAAAGCACTGTTTTCATACTATTTGATTTGAACAATTCGATCCACTAAGAATACTTTTCTTTATTGCTCATTTGTTACTTTATCACCCACCTTTCTTTGGTCAATTTCATTACTAATATAATATTAGTACTAACTTTTGTTCATATTATTCAAGCAAATCATATTAAGACAACTTCTACTTAACAAAGCTTATCATTATGGGGTTAACACATTTTATTGCGAACGATGGAAATCATATCTTTTTCAATGGACTTTTAAATAAATACTTAATAGTTTCATCGAACGGTACTAATACAGATAGTATTGAAGTTGTAAAAGAACTTCCTCCAAACTATAATGATTTGAATATTTTATCTGCTACTAAAATTTCTTGTATCATTGGTATTATAAGATTGAAATTAAGTTCATACATCATATTGGCTGATAAACATACAGTTACTGGATCGATCTTAAACAACGATATAGCTTTGATAGAATCATTTAAAATAATACCATTGAACTCGAAGCATCATAATTCCAAGAAAACTCCTGAAGAAAATAATTATCTTGACTTGATACAATCTCATTTGAAAAATGCCACTTTGTATTACTCCATTGATAACCATTATGATTTAACCAACTCATTACAAAGACAATACACCATTGACAATTTAGATCTTGACGATAGGTTTTGGTGGAATAAATTTCTTTCGCTTGAATTGATCGAAAGTAATGCAAGGGAATTTGTTACTCCTATCATTTATGGTTATTTCAAATCTCACTCAACAATTTTCAACAATAAATCATTGGAATTTGCTTTATTGACTCGTCGTTCGAGTTCAAGAGCTGGTACAAGATATTTTCGTCGTGGTATTGATGTTGACGGAAATGTCGCAAACTTTAATGAAACCGAACAAATTTTCACTGCTACAAATAATCATCATGTTTATTCAATTTTACAAACTAGAGGTTCAGTTCCAGTCTATTGGGCAGAAATCAATGATTTGAAATATAAACCCAATTTGGTAATTAGTTCTAAATCATCATTGAATGCAACAGAAACTCATTTCAAAAACCAAGTTGGTCTTTACGGTGATAACTATTTAGTCAATTTAGTAAACCAAAAAGGGTATGAAAAGCCAGTCAAAGATGCTTATGAATCAGCTGTTGCAAGCTTATCCGAAAGTATAGCTCAACATGTTCATTATATCTACTTTGATTTTCATCATGAATGTAAGAATATGAAATATCACAGAATCAATTTGTTATTGGATAAATTAATCTCTTTGGGTTACACTTCAGATAATTTTTTTGAAATTGATTTAAACAGTAGACAAATCAAGAATTTACAAAACAAAATTGTTAGAACTAATTGTATGGATTGTTTAGATAGAACTAATGTTGTTCAAGGAACGATTGGAAGATGGTTTTTACAAAATCAATTATACAAATCAGGTTATATAAATGAAATAACATTACCTTTTGAAAAAATAGATGGAAGGTTTAATTTATTTTTTCAAAATTTTTGGGCTGATAATGCGGATGCTGTTTCTTGTGCATATTCAGGTACGGGTGCTTTAAAAACTGATTTTACAAGATTAGGAAGAAGAACTTACAAAGGTGGATTGAACGATTTTTTGAACTCCGTCACTCGTTATTATAAAAATAATTTAGCAGATGGTAAAAGACAAGATTCTTATGATTTGTTTTTGGGTAAATACAAACCATATCAGGACTCGATTGAATCTCCATTCGTTGACAAACGTCCACCGTATATACAATTGTTACCGTATTTAATGGGCACTTCGATTTTAGTTTTATTATCAATCCTTTATTACCCCCTTGGATCATTATTTGATATTAAAAATATTTTAATCATTAGTTTATGTTTGTTTTTCAATATTAAAAGTATTTCATTCTTGTTATCTCATGGATATCAATTTGTTGACTGGCCAAAATTGGTCAGTTTAGACTATTTGAAAAAACAAAATATATATGACAATAATGGGAAGCTGAATGGAATAGAATACAGAGAAACAGATGACTTTAGATCACTCAATAAAAAGAAGAATTAAAATTTAAAGAATTACTATTATATAGCTATATAGATAGAATATTAGAATTAGTTTTTGCGTGTGTTTACCATCATTTGTATTTCTCCAAAAATTCTTGAGACATTATTTTCATTAGATAAATAAGAGTCGAATTTATGTCAGATATATTAGAAAAGTCATTAGATGACATTATAGGTGAGAAACAAAGAAACAATAAGTCAGGCTCTAGAAGATTTAATAATTCTCGAAGAGGTAGGGGTGGATATTCATCATTTCGTTCCAGAACAAATAATCAGCCATACAATAAGTTTCATCATTCACGTCAGTATAACAATCACAATTCTAACAAAAATGAAGTATCTAAATCAATTCCGGATGATGTCGCCCAATTAGCTGGTGCTCGTCCAACTCTAAGAATCAAGAACATACATCATGATTTAAATGGTGAAGATTTATCAAAGTTATTCAACTCGATAAATTCTGTGGACTTTATCATATTTGACAGCTCTGATGACACTATAGCTTATGTTTGTTTCGAGAGCGATTGTGATCGCAGTAATTCCGAAGCTATAGCTAAGTATGATGGTAAAAAAGCAATGGGCCAAGTGTTAATTGTGGAGAACTCGACATCTTTAGTTGATAGAATTGATATACGTCCTAAGTTTCTGCATTCATTCAAACCAAGCCCAAGAAATAGAGGCTCGAATGTGGTAAAACGGATTAATAATAGTAGCAGGAGAAAAGATCATTCTAAAACTATGGAGGAATTAGATCAAGAGTTGAATGACTACTGGAAAGGTGAAGACAAACCTGATGGTCAAACAAGTGAAGAAATACCAGTTAGTAAGGAGCTTTTGCAAGAGAATTCTAATGATCAACCTCAAGATGATATGAACGTTGATTAGGTCATACATAGGTTAATTTAAAATTGTAAATATCAAACAGTATAATAGTATATTAAAAATAAATAATGTAAAAGGTAATGTTTTTGATTCTAACCCATACCTTGCGTCAATTCAACCATAGATACATAAAGCTTCTTTGTTAATTTTCTAAAATGTTTTCCATAATACAAAAAAGGTATTATACCAGCAATTGTCACGAAATCGATCACTGCTAATGCAATATAAGTATTTGTTGTACCAGAACCATCAAGCCAAGGAGAGCAAACAAAGGTGAATATACAAGCCAAAGTATTATTGATAATTGAAACTCCCACCATTCCTTGAATAACAATATCAGGATAAGCATCCATTAAATATGACATCGCAGTATCACCAATTGAACCCCAGCCAAATCCTATGAAACCAAGTCCAATATAGATAACTTGCCATGGCCATTGCCTATCAGCACCAACCCCAAACATGATCAAACCTAAAGGTGAAATAATTAAGGTGATAAACAATAAATAAAGCCTATATTCAGGTTCCATGACTCCATTATTTCTTTTAGCTATCCAAACGACATGTTTATCAGAAAAAATACCAGACATTATGCAACCGATAATGGCACCGATCAAAGTTGCAACATTCATGATTGCAACACCTTTTGCTGAATAATTCCAAGGAGGCTCTGAAAAGAAAGTATCTTGAGTTGTTAAAAAAAATGTCATATAAGCATCTTGTAATCCCCATAAAAGTCCAGATAGCCAAACTGCAGGTAAAGTGAAAACTTTAAAATAAATAACAAATCTCTTTACATACTGCGTTATTCCTAATCCTTTCAAGTAAGGTGCTGGAGTAATAATCGCAATTCTTTTCATAAATGGTTTCTTGTTCTCAAAATTAGATTCGGGATCAACTGTATTGATTAGTTCCTTCGAAAATTCACGGCATAAGTCACTTTGTTTCATTTGTTCCTTCTTTTCAAAATCATCTTTCTCTGTTAAACCCTCATTAAAATTAGATTTATACTCATCTAACACAGGCCCTTGTGGTTTGGAATCAAAAACTTTCATATACAATTGTCTATCGAAAACAGTTTCTTCACAAGCTAGTAAAATGACTATAAGCGTAACACCAGAAATGATAGCTCCCCACCAGCCAACCCATCTAAAAGATTGATTGTGTGCAATAAATTCTGCTATCAAAGGACCCAAAAATGTTCCAACAGAAGTAGCCAAGATATATAATGTTAAAACTGCACCCAAATTATTCTGAAAAAAAACATCAGTCAATGATTGTTGTACTTGTGCTTCAGCACAAGCTTCTGAAATACCGACAAACAATTGGGACCATATTGCATCGGCGGTTCGTTTTGTTACTGCAAACCAAATACAACCTAAGATCCCCATCAACAAACACAAAATATATGTAATTCTTCTACCGTATAATGAAGAAGCGGGTGCAAAAAACATACAAGACCATCCTATTCCTAGAAATAGAACTCCAGCTCCAGTGTTCATAGCAGAATATGAGATACCGTAGACTTCATTTAACGAATCTTGACTTGCTCCCAGAACATTTGAAGTTGCAGCAGTTAATGCTGTTACAAAACATAATAGAAACAAATGCCAAAATTTTCTTGAACGTGACCAATTCAAAGGATCATTAGGTGATTCTGTAGGTTGTGGAAGTAAAATCAAACCATTTTTGTCTCTTTTCAATGATTTGTTTGAATTGATAGATTCTTGATCTAATCGTGTGCCAACTAATATATTAGTTGTACCAGGAACAAAATTTTCATCATAATACTCTGATGGCACAGTGTTAACTAATGACGGTTTCATAAATGTGGTATTGTAATCTCAACAAATGACAAGGGAAATTCTATTACAATAAATCTTTTTCTATTTTCAAAAACTATCAAAATCAATTAAAATAAATACAGTCACTGGATAAATGTCAGTATTGCATTATGTGACTTTTTAAATATACAATTCTCGAATAAATCAAAATTAAAAAATGAGTTAAAAATAAAAGATAATCTATTATTAATGAGCAAAATTATTTGGTAAAGCTTTCGATGTATTGTTATTCCCTTGATTTGAAAATACTAAAAGTAAGAAAAAATTTGACATATTTTTTTAATTAGGTTGCGAAAAAAAAACAGAAATTTTTTTAAAAATAAAAATAATATATTAAGCGCAGGATCTAGTTGTCTTCTAAATTACTCAAATGCATCAGTAATTGACAAATCGTTCTGATAATGTTCTTGAATTTGTTCTTCAATTTGTTTCATTTTCCATTCTAATAAAGGAGCCAACTCTTCTACTTTTCCTGATTTGTGTTGTATAAACGAATGCTCTAACAACTCATCAGTGGTTGCTCTATATCTAACATCCACACAAAGGCATATTGATAAAAATTTTTTGATTGAATTTGATAATAATTCTGGTTTCTTAAGTTTTGGTGTTCCGTTTGTTGCTATTAAATATAATGCTTTAAGTGGCTCTTCATTTAGGTAAGGAGGCTCACCTTCAATCATTTCAATTGTCATAATACCTAATGACCATACATCAACTTTTTCATCGTATTCTTTCTGTTTGACAACCTCAGGTGCCATCCAATAGGGAGTTCCGACCATAGTAGCTCTTTTATTTCTTTGATCAGTAAGTTTTGCACAGAATCCAAAATCTGTAATTTTAACATTTCCATGAGCATCTAATAAAACATTATCAGATTTAATATCACGATGAATAATGTGTTTTTTATGTAAATGTTGTAAACCTTTTAATGTTTCAAAGCAAATAGTTGCAATTTGTCTTTCATTTAATTTATATTCATTATTTTCAATAATTTCCGTCAATGAACCACCTTCCATATATTCCATAATCACCCATAACTCAGAATCTTTTCTCAAATACGAATCCAAGAAATTGACTATATTTTTATGTTGACTGTCTTTCATCACCAAGATTTCGTTTATAATCAACTCTTTACGAGGTTGAACATTAAGATCCATTTGCTTTATAGCAACTTTTTTTCTTGTTTGAACTGATTCAGCAAGATAAACATTACCACTAGCACCTTGACCAGCTTTAGCAAGAAGCTTGAATAACGGTTTTGGATCTTTGCTATTGACAACTGTCTTGAGTTTTGCTATTATTTGTAAATCATTCAATCTTTCCCTCTCTTTTTTTAATTGTTTTGGAGTTTTATTTGCTACAGGTCCCATAGGAGGCTTTTGAGCTTTATTATCAGAGGTCTTCATATTTTCTGACTTTGTATTTGAATTCAATTTTAATGGCTTGATCATATCATCAACAGGATTTAATGGTTTGGTGACAGAATGTGAAGTACCTATCGGAACATTATTGAGATTATTGATTCTATCATTCTTTTCTATTTGATGTGTATGCGACTTATGCTCTGCTAGTGATCTTTCTTGTTCTTGTTTTGATTGTAATTGAGTTAATTTGTGCTCTTGACTTTGTTTCGACTCTATATATTCTTGGTTTTTTGATGAGTTTACTGATTCTTTTTGGATTCCCTGAGTATGTGAAATATAGTTATCCAGATGAATTTGATTATTCATTGCGAATTTATTGGTACCATTCGGCAAAAAAGGAGGATTTTGTTTCGGGATAACGGGTTTGTTCTGTTTATAGGCACCTGATTGTTGATGATAATTTGCTGATGCAGTTGGTGGTGGTGGTGCCCTCCTTACAGGAACAAGATCTGAAGTATTTGATGTTTCAGTCTTATTAAGTAAGTTGTTCAATGGTGAAGTGTTGTTATTCGATGGATTAGTTCCAACATGAGTTAAATGATATGGAATAGGTGGTTTAGGAGCAGCCCGACTAGGTTTAAATTGAGTAAGGGTATTTTTTGAAGGCGCCTTAGTCCATTCTTGTAAATTATTAGGATTATTTGAATTGTTTGAGATTCCAGCAGTAGCGTTACCATTAATATTATTGATCATAGGTGATCCAATGGGTGTACCAGAATTAGAGCCTCCATTAATATCTGAATAAAATTCCAAAACCTCAATTACGGCAACGGGGTCTTTTTTCCAATCTTCGTTTGTTATTTTAGAGTGCTGCAACAAACTTTTCCAAGTATCAGGCAAACCAGTAAAATTCCCACTGGCAGGATCAAAACCAACATGCACTTTATGAGTGAAATTTATAGGACTTGAAACTCCTGAATTACCACCATTTAATGTCGAAGATGTAGAAAGTGCACCTAATGATGATGATAAATTGAACCCTGATGCAGTCAGTGACGTAGATGAATTTCCACTACTAGAATTTGAATTTGACTTCGATTGGCCTATTTGAATTAAAGGACATTTAGTGGTAAACGCGTCAAGCCAATCTAAATAGTCATTATTAGATTTTATAGATATGATTATTGATTTTCCCCCATTTTTAAAATTTATTTCAAAAGATGGTGGTGAAGATTTTGAGTATCCACCCCCGGGTTTAATATTTATATTGTTGATTGAATTCAAAAGAAATGATGAATCTGTTGAACATGCTTCTCCAACCTGAGGTTCATACTTAAAAAAATTGACTACTCTATCATTGATTACCATAAATCTTTTATTCCATCTAAAAGAAGTAAATAATCCATCGTCCTTCACATGAACCCACCCTGATTGACGTTTGTTTGAATTGATATTCAACTTGATAGAATTGTATCCTTGTTCATTAACAGAATTTGATCCCAAAGGCATGCTTCCTGCTAAATTTGAATCAGTTGGTGGAGCTGGTGCTTTTCTTAAATTTTTAAGATCCGAAGTATAAACACTAGTCATGTTGAAATTTGATTTATTTCAATGCAATACTATAGCCAACTATATATGAAACACCCTTTGTTTCAATGAATTATGTTGTTGATAGCACTGGTTTGATTAATAAATTTCTAATCGGCAGTAATTAAATATCTTTCACTGATCAAACTTTGAAAAAATTATGTAATTAAAAATCAAAATTAATATTTTTAGACAAATCAAAAAAAAAAAAATAAAATTAAAAATAAAAATAAAAATCAAACAGTTAACTTTTGGACTATTTTCAAGAATAACCCCAATTAATGAAAAGCCTAATGCCTAATTAGGCGATGCTTCTTGAATATACTCAGTTTTCATGAAGTAAATAATTTATTTCAAAAGCTGTCAATTCTTTCGTACGAGATTTGCTCCAGATCAGTGTGAAAGTGGACTCAAATTTGGTATAATTACGTTCCATTGAAAGTTATATACTAATCGATATCCTGGCGGTGATTTTTAATATTTTCACCTCAAAACTTCGTAATTATTCCGAATATAGAAATTGAAATCTTTAACGCGTCAGATCTATAAAATGAATTTCGCTACCAAGCAGCTATTCTGAAGTCGATTCATGACACACAGTTTTAAAAGTTCTATATAAAGAAGTAATTAGTTACTTTAATCTCACAGGGCTATATGAATTTAGCTATTATAATGTTTATAAAATTCAGATAAGAAGAAACTACGAGAAACTTTTAATTTTTGCAACTTCGAATAACTTTAACCTCTTAGATAGGAATTTTTTTTTATCGTTTTTCTACATCTTTTATGTAGTTATCTGGTTGATCCTGCTGATACTCATGCAAATGTCTTAAAGATTAAGTCATCCATGTTTAATAATAAGAATTATATGGTGAAACTTTGAATGACTCATTAAATCAGTTATCTTTTATTAGATTATACCTTACTATTTTAAATCTATCTCACATCACATTTAAATCAAATCAAAACTATTTTTGCTAGTGTAAACTAAATTTGTTTTCATGAACCAAATTATAGACAATATAAAAAACTATACAAATCACACCTTCGTAGACGAGCGATTCCACTAACGGGATACACGATAGTATCGTGTTTACTAGGTACAGTATATTTACTCTAATTTGACGTACAAAAAAACACAATTAAAGATCGAACGTCATAATTTTACACCACTTACAGATTATAAGATTATTATCATCAAAAGCTATCACATTTAGAGCTATTAAAAAACCTCGTAAGGATGATTATAGATTTAATGACAATACTAGAACTTCTTACTAAGTATCATTTGGTAGCGCCTGTAATGCAAACTTTAGTTTTTATTATATTCTGGTAGCGATAGATAATTTTTAGGTGCAAACTTACTTATTTACCTTATTTAAAGGTAAAGATTAATGGTAGGCTTTTTTTCGCATCATGTGGTTTGAGATCTAATATTTTAAAAAATGCTACCAATAAAAATTAAGCTTGAAGAAAAGATCAATTTTTGCTTTGGAAAAAAAAAAATTTTCTCATGTTCCGCTTAAAAACATAGTTTATGTAAAACAAAACGCTAACAAAATTAAATTATGTAAATTTCACGCTAAAAAAACGTTATTAGTTGAATTAGCGCAAATTATTTTTGGCTACAATTGATAAAGGTATTGGTGTTTAAAAAAATGATCACGTGATTTATTTCTTAACTATGTATTTTCAAGAAAATTCTTACAGCTACCAAGTGTTTTAATATAAAATTAATGTAAAGTTGATCCCTAAAATAATTGTTTCTAGTTTTTAGTACAAGAAACATGTCTTTGGTGGCTGATAAGACTTCAAAAGCTTTTTAGTTTCAATAAACCAGATCTAATTCTTTAGAACACAATTTCTGTAATACTTTAATTGAAAAAGACGTATTGATTATGGTACAGGATGCTTAAAATCTCGTAAAAGACATAGTACGGTATCAGTATACAAGATAAGAAGATGTTAAATATATATTATGTTCACTAAATAAGGCTTGAAATCTAGTACAAGGTATGGTACGGTATCAGTATACAAAATAAAAACATTTTATGTTACTATATAATGCTTAAAATCTCGTATACGGTATCAGTATATAAGATTAGAAGGTGTCAGATCTATTATGTCTATTGCATAAAGTTTAAATTTCGTACAAGGTATAAAGCGGTATCAGTATAGAAGATGTTATATATATTAGGCCTATTATTTTAATGTTGTAATCTGATACAATACGAGATTCTATATTAACGAATTCAGATCAGAAGTGAAAAGCAATTAAGATTGCCATAAGGTAAAATATTCAACGATTTATTTCACAAAGGTTCTATTTAAATGGTTCAAGATAGATCTATAAGCTATATAAAAATCTCATGTCAATTCCGATGTTTTTTGTAACCATTCTACTTGATTATTTATAAATTCACATAAATCGTCATTATCCAAGTTTTTAAAGTGATCAAATTTAATTCTTTTGACACATAATGCGTCTTTTATTTGAATCCAACGTTCATATTCAAAATCTACTTCCTTCTCTTCTGTTGAACCAATATGCTTATTATACTTCAAATGGTTATACAATCTAAACTTCATTATTTTTTCTTCGGAATTATAAATATCTTCTTTAGCCATATAATTGATAGGATCTAATTTAGGGAAATTGCAATGTATTGTAAAAAGCGGATTTGAATTTCTGCTATCAAAATTTTCATCTCTAATTTTCCTCAACTCGTCGATTTGATCAGGAATGCTAGTTTCTTCTGAAGTTTTTCTTAAAAAAGAGTCTACTATCAATTCTTGATATAGCTTGTAATCAATGAGCGGATTCTTTTGACCCATAGCCACACCTTGAAATTTGTTTGACTTATCAAAATATCCAAATGTCAAGATAAATGACTTTAATTGATAATACGATTCTTTAAAAACTTCTGCTGCTGCGACAAATGTGTCTTTGTCACCTTCTCCTTGATCACCCATGGCAAATAATTTGTAAAATAAATCTGGTCCATAAATGTTATAATATAAAGCCAACAAAATAGTCCTTCCGTGTGATTCCTTATCTATCATTAATTGACCAGATTCTGTGGACAAATCTGGGATTGCACCCTCTAAATCATGGAACGGTGTGTTTTTAATTTCTTCTCCATTCAAATTATTTTTGGTTTGAGGATTGATTTTTAAAGGAAATCTATCATAACGTATTCGTTTCAGCTCATTGACTTCAATATTAGCTATCTCGTAGTAAACTGGTGAAGTTTTTCTTCTCCAGTAATCCGGCCAAGTTATCATTTGATATTTATTATATAATTCACTTTCAAAAATAGGGTCTGGATTAGAAACAATGATATTATCTGAGTCTAATAATAAAACATGTTGAAATGAAGTTATAGCTAAGGCTAAAGACTTGAATTGATAAGAATCAAACTTTCTGTTTTTCATTACTTCTTCTCCTAGAGCATCAGATACTACCAAGCAAGAAGCGGACATCAATGGTAATACTTTCTCACATAACTCAATCTCTTTTTCATAATCTTCTTTAGATGGCATAATGATTTCTACTGGTAATTCTGATTTAGTTTCCCTTACGGCAACCAAGGCTAAATATGAAAGCCATGTAAATCTTCCACCACCTATTAAAACCACACCTTTGGAATTTTTTTTGTAAGTTGCTTCATGTAATTTGGTAGGTAATTCTTCTACAAATTTCTTATGGTTATGCAGTACTTCTTTAACAAATGAATCATCAATTTTAGCTCTGGAAAACAAAACTTCTTTTGTTTCAAGTCCTTGCTTGTGCAAGGAACTATCGATGTATTCAATTGGATTTTTAGCATATTTCTCTATGTTTATACGATTTTTGTCAATGGATTTGAAAATTTGACTCCAAAATTTGTGAGCTATGATTGAATTTTGATTTTTATTTTTTGCTTTACCTACTTGTAAATAATCTTTGTCATCATCTTTATTGGTGGTTGTTATGTGATTTTTCGTGCTTGCTGAGTTTTTGAACGATGTGTAAAGAGTTGAATATGAAATTAGTCCAAGCAAAAGTACCAATAAAATTAATTTATATTTGCTTCTCGGTAGCCTCTTGAACATGTTATTGTTGAGGCAATATCAATTTGATAATTATTGAATCTTTCGGTCTTTTTTGATATTTAAATTGAAAAAAAAATTATTTATAAAGTGAATTATTATTTAAAATCAACTATTACCCGTTCATTTTCACGCCTATATTGAAGTTACAACCTACATGTAAATTCGTTTTCAGACTAGAAGAATTCAAAAAGGTAGATGTCAAACGCTGGAATTGGTTTAAATAATTCCAGAGGTTCTGGTACCTCGGGCCATGTTCAAAAAAATCTTTCAAATACTTCCAGTCTTACTGGTCATTATCAAAAAAGGAAGAATCTAAAGAATAAAAAACAAGCGGAAGAGTCGTATTTGCTAACTAATTTACAAAAACAGGCAATAAAGGATGAAATTTCCAATCATGATGCCATGCGAGAAATTGAAATTAAATGTGCAGAGTTAGAGGATGAATTGGAAGATGAAGACATTCCACAGACGGAAATCAAAACGAAAGTTTCATTACTTAGAGAGAAATTATTGCAGAAAAGTTTGAAGACTGAAAACCAAAATCCTTTGCCTAGTAAATTCGAATACAAACCTAGGTATAACGACCGGGATAACTTAAGAAATTTACGTAGAAAAGAAGATTCAAAATAAATACTTTAATTTTTTTTCATTCTTCAGCTCAGCTTGATGTATATTCTATCTCAAACCTTTAATTTATGTAATAAAAATTTCAATTTTCAGTCATCTTGGTCAATGAGCTTCAGCTTTAATTTCTCCATTTCTGCAATTTGATCCAACGGATCTTTCTGTTCATCATGATCTTTCAATTGATCGTGCCTAATACCTATTGCATCAATCGAATCAACACTATCTTTTTCCTCGTCTTCCTTCAAATCGGAGATATCGTTCATATTAACCTCACCTTCCTTCAAATTAAAAGTTTTATTAATGTTTTCGTCAACTTCCCTCAAACTTGAAGTTTTACTGATACTTTCGTCACTTTGATCATGTTCAATTATTGATTTTGGCTCATCGATTGATTCAGCCATTTCATTAGTTTTGGGCAATTCTAAATCACTTGAATTGGAGATATTTGAATCGTTTGATTGTAATTCTTTTGAATCTTGCTCAATTTTTTTGAACTCAATGCTCCATAATGAACCATATTCTTCTTTCCTTGTACTGTCAGATTCAACTTTTGCATTTTGAATAATTTTGGGTAACTTTTTATTTTTTGGACCTTTAATTCTTCTAATTGATGATGTATTTGCTACAGAATCTTGACTTTTTGATGTGTTAGATTCTTTAGGTAAATGTTGCAAAGGATTGATCATTCCCGGTAAAGGGATACCGTGGCCCTCAAAACTCTTAAACTTAATACCTTGATTTTCTTTTGATAATTTTTGGATTTCTTGATCATTTTTGGATTTATGATTTGGGGTATCGTTATTCAATTGAGGTTGAAACAATTGTTGTTGAAATGCAGCTATTTTTGATGACATTTTCTTTGGTTTAGGTGGTGGCTTTGCTTTTTCTTTAATGGTCTCATTTGATTTGATAGGTCTGTCAGGAATTCTAGGTAATGAAGATTCGACTTTTAAATCGCAATTTTTGTCGTCATGATCTATTGGCACAGTTGAGTTTTTTGTTTCTTGACTATTAGAACTTTGATCTTTGTTTAAATTTTCTAAAGTGGTTCTATTCTGGGTCAGTTTTTTGTTTCCCCTTACTGGGCGATTGGGTATTTTTGGATAATTTTGGTTTAAATTTGACTCTGCTTTCACATCTTCTTCATTTTTCACAACTTGGTTTGAGGATGAGTCATTTATCTCATCAAGTGAGCCAAAACTATTATTCTTTTTATTGGAATTTACGGATGGTGAACTTTCTGTATTTTGAACATGATCAACGTTCTCATTGCTAATGTGATCCTTTGGATTCGAATCATGAGTGCTATCTATTGAATTCAAATTCGATTCTTTCTCTGTCGTTGGTTTATCTTCAGTATTTGATTCAGAGTCTTCATTTGCATTATTCAGTTTTTGATCGGGATGAGTATTTGAAAGATCACGGTTTTCGTTTAAGATCGATGAAGCCTCGTGACTATTAATATCAGGATCTTCTTTATCTTGCAAGATGGTTTCCAGATCATCATCAAAATTTGACATCTCGTCGCTTTGTTGTTCTTCATCTGATTCATTTTTGAAAGTAATTTTTGTATTTGAATTACCAGGTGTTTTATCGCCATCATCCAAAGGTGGATCATTTGATTGTGAATTCAAAATATCATTATCATTAATTGAGGATAGTGAAAAAGATTGATCAGAGTTTAATGATAGACCAGATTGGTTTTGATCTGGCTTTTCTATATTTTGATAATTCTGCTGATTGATTGTATCATCATCATGCTTTTCGGATGTCACTTCAGGAGTATTGTCGTGAGATTTCGATACCTTTAATGGCTCAAGCTCGTTGCCTATATTCAAAGATTCTTGACTTTGCTTTATCTTACTTTTTGGACGTGGAGGGACAATTGGATTAATTTCAAAGGTTCTCTCGTTGTTAGGTTTCAGAATGTTTTGGTTCAATTGTTCTTCTGTCATATTGGATATTCCAAGTCCTATCAATTATAAAACGTAATCAAATTAAGTTGGTGATTTTTTCTTGTTCCCGACTTTCCAATTCTTAAGTTGAATTGGTAGCTGAATAATCCTTTTGTTTAGTTACTTGACTGTATTCACATTTGATTTAATACTATCTTAATTATTATAGGATATTAAAGTTGCTAAGATCACAAACAATGCAACAATGAGTCTGATTTTTTGATGGTATGTTCATTGAATTTTGGGGTTCTTCTTTACCTATTCTTTTTCATCGATAAAGCTATATTTCTTTGTATGATTTTTTACCAACTGGGCTAGGCTATGTTAACTATACTATTTCTTCAGGAAAGCTCATCTTAGCTATAATCTCTCCTGTTTGGCTGCTCGCTCAAATATTTTACCTTAAACAGTTTCTGCTTTTTAAACATAAGGTTTCTTGAAGATGTGTCAGTTCAACCTAAACCATTTATGACTTCATCTTTGGTGCTCTTTCTCCTTCTAATGCTTCACTGTGTACTTGCTTCGAGTACCATACTTAAATTTAACTTTCGAAATAAATTCAAAAACGAAAAATAGTCTGAACATCAGTTTATTTAGAATCGAAAAAGATTCAAACTTACAAACACATGCTCAATCGGTTTAAAAGATTAACTGGGCGTCTTTGTTAAAAATAATTAAACAAAGATTTATAAATGATAATAAGTTCATGTTTGAAAAAAAAAACAGGATATGACAATGTCTTTTAACTAGACGAGAAAACTAACGAATCTTTTAAGAAGATTAAAATGATATTATATAACCAATGATTATAAAATTCAAAGATACATTAAAATTTCTTATCATATTTATGAAACAATTTTTCACGTCAATCTTGATTTGGCTGCAAAAAAAAGCAAAAAAGGGCACCACATCGTAGAAACTCATCTAATTAACCAACTCCAAAAAGAGGAAAACATTACACATAAACTACAGGGTAAATATTGAATCTAGATATTTATATAAACTTTTATTAAGTACAGACAATGAAAAAAAAATACGAGTGATACATCAAACTACATTTGAGATGAAACTATACCTCCTCACTGCTTTAAATAAAAACGAGTAATGTGCAGTTCATCGATTTAAGTAATTATTTTCTCTTATTCAATTAGCCCAAGTGTGAGCTTCAGATTGAAGAAGAACTGAATTCAGTGTCAAATCCCAGACTAAAAATTAAAATCATAATTCAGTTATTAGTTCGTGTAAGTATAGAAGATGCTATGACTGCTCTTTAAGCTAGATTTACAACCGGAAAGCAGCATATTTTTTTGCTCAGAAAGTTTGTTGATACAAAATGTTTCATACATCCACTCAAAAGGATGCATTTCACAACTATACTATCAAATATAGAGCTAATCTTATAAATTTAGAGAGAAAGATGAAAGTCAAAAAGTAGACATATCGTAATAGCAGTTACAACTAAAACCTTAATTGTTATTTCTTTTGAAATAGCTTCAATTATATCTACCCGATTCTGTTGAATAAGCTTTAATTACGTCTATTCAATTCTTTTGATTGTGTTTAGCTTTAGCACTCGATTAGTATATATTAAGTAAACAATTTATGAATAATTTAATCTAAATATATCATTGAAAACATAGTATGAACTACCTTCAGGGATCAAGTGGAAAACTTGTGAGTAACGTTGAGCATTTTGTTCTTCATCAATAACCAATTCACCAGTGACCATGACTAAAATATCACCATTTGCAGAAGCTGGTTGAGCATCTAATGTTGAAATTCTATGAGCAACTTTTTGAAAAGGTAATGAGCTTAATTTTTCAACAATATCTCTAGCACCTTGCAATTGAGTTGTTTCGAATGTTAACATGGATTCATTTCTGTATAAATTACCTAATTGAGATCTATCACTATCAAATTGATTGTAGTAAAATTTACAAAATTCAGTTGCAACTGCATTAAAATCAACTATGTCTAGTTAGTAATTTGAGCATTTAAATAATGATTAAATCTTCTTAATACCAATAGATGATTGTAAAAAACATACCAGACATTGTTTATTGAAGATTAAAGATGGTGATTAAATTAAATGAATCTAAATTTATTTTTTTTTTTTCTTCAGTAAAATGAAAAAAAGCACTACCAACAAAGAGGTAAAACTAAAAAGGGTTAAAATTTTGGAAAACATATACATTCATTCAATGAAAGCTTCTTTATATACAAATAAGAAATCAAACTAATTGAGAATAATCTTTTAATATACCTTTCATATGAGTATTTGTGATTTTTCCCCTTCTTGCCTTTTTTTGTTTCTTTTCTTCCTTTTGTGGTTTCTTCCTTAATAAATTAGGATCAGCACCTGTAGGTTTTAATCCTTGATCTATTAAAGATTGATATAATACGTCTGGTTCTGGTAATCTCACTTCCGACCACATACTTGTAAATTCATCATCTATAAAACCAACCTCACCACCAGAATTAGCCCAAATTAATCTTGGAGCATTTTCTTTCTTATTTCTTAAAACTAATATTTTATTTTCAGACTCTAGTTCATCTATAGCTTGTAAACAACCTGCCCATCCATCTTTTAATTCTTTTACTGAAACACCTTTAAATGTAGTTTGCTTTCTTAAAAATTCTAATAAATCATCAGCTGTATGAATATTATGTAAAGAAACATATTCCAAACTTTTATTAGTTTCATCATATTTAACTCTATCAATTTCTTTTAATAATGGTAATAATGTATTTGATATATCAAAAGATAAATAACTTTGTAATTTCTCAAAACTTATTGGATGATCGTGTTCTTTTATATATTCAACTGCCAAATGTAATTGAGTTGATAAATGTGATCCTGATATTTCACTAGAATTAGGCTTTTGACGTTTAATTATTTCTGAGACTGAATCATTTGCTGTTCTTTTCTGTACTGACAGTTGTAAGGCACTTGTACCATTTATATTGGTCTTATTTGATGAATTATTACTATTATTATAACTATTTACAGAATTTGTAGAATTTATCGGTGAAGTTGGTTTTGGTGGAGCTGCTTTTCTTGCAACGGCAACTGAAGGACCACTTTTTATTTTATTTTTAAAAGCTGATAATTGAGCTGATAAATCGGACATCAGAATGATTATTTCTTGTGATATCTATTAATGAGCTAATAATGGAAGATCAATACTTTATTAATAAAGAATGATGATAATCAAATATCAAAAATATCCTTGACGTGCCCACATCAATTTTGTATCTTTTTCAATTTTTTATAAACCAAAAATTTTTATTTCTTCTTTTTTTTTTCTTTTCTTTCAATCTTTAAGATCTTTTAATCAATTTGTGAATCGTTTCATATTAGCATTAACAAATTGAGCTAATTAGATTTATTAAATTTGTTTAAATTATCGAGAATAATATTATGTCCATCTTTTGGAGAAGTCTTTTAGATGGTTCCCAGCTTTAAAACCATCGCTTTTAGAGGTCGCTTTTTATTTATTAATTAGCTTGAACCCATGAAAGAGTGATGACCGAACGTCTGGAACATTTCAATTAGAATTAAAGTATCAAAGTGACGAATAGATATTTTTATTTATTCAAATTACGCTAAATAATTTTCACCAATTCTACCTCTTCTTTGCCTTTCTCTTCTGATAAATTCTTCAAATGGTTGACTAATATCATTATTTATTATTTTATTAGCCAATTTACAACCTTCAAATGTATTTAAATCAATTCTTTTTGCCCATTGTAGGTTCTTGTACATTCCAGAATCTGTAAAATCAATTATCAAATCTTGTTTATAAATAATAGGATGTTCATTACATTTATTATCTCCTGTGTCCTCTTCTTCATAATCAGATTCAAAATCCTGATCAATATTCGAAAATACATCGTCATCATAAAAACCATAATTATTCAAATCAATTGATCTTTTGGTTAATAATTTTTTCAAAAAATTTTCAATCAATGTACGATTTAACCAAATCATGGATGATAAATTAATCTTTTTTAAATTTCCTGCAATATCTGCATTTAATGGATTAGGATTAAAATAAACTTTACTATTATAATACATTAATCTTTTACCATGAATTTTTATAATTGTTGACAATAATTCATCTTCATTAATCTTTTTCAAATAAAGATTATTTATTGATTTTAAATTTAAATCAGAAAGATAAACTTTTCCATCTCCTTTATTTAAATAGGAAATGTCAGCAATTGTTGGTGGTAAAGGAGGAAGTAAACTATTATATTTTCTAATTGGTTTTGAAAATGTAGCTACAGAATAAATTGATGAAGTTGTAGATGAAGTTGATTGATTGGACTTGAAAAAATTTGCTGCCATAAAATTATTTGCATGAGTAAAATTAAATATTCCATTATAATGATTATTTTCAATAGTTTCTTCTTCCAAATTATTTAACTTCATTATATTATCAATTTTGTATATCAAATCTTTAGAATAATTATTCATTAAATCAAAATTTTGGTATTTATTAATGGTTGATCTTGAAATTTCATAATCAATTGATAATGATAAGTTTCCTAAATTTAAGTCAATTATATTGGGGCATAAATTTAATAAATGTAAAATATAACCTATTGGAACATCTTTCGAAGATGAATAATTTAATAAGAATTTATTGATTAAAGGATGAGGTGAAGTATTTCTAGCTAAAACTGATGAATTCCCAAATTGATTATTATTTTGTAACTTTAAATATTCTAATTTTGGAACTTTTCTTGAATTTGATGACGTACTATATGATCTACTTCTTTTTTTGGATTTAAAATACTTGAAAGGTTTAGCAAATCTTTTTGATGAAGAAGATGATGATTTGTTGGATGAATAAGACTTCAAAGATCCAATCAGGTATTGAGAATTTGAAGAAGTTTTTGTTAAAGTAGTTGATGGATAAGGATGAATTGTATATAACGGATTATTTTTAAATTTCCAGTCTCTCCATCCAGCATAAATCTTACAATTTGATATCAGATCAGTTTTTTCTTGATTATTAAGTAAATTATGAACTTCATTGTTTGGATTCTCATCATTTGCAATATTATTATCATTGATGATATTTTCATTTCGATCATTTTCAATACCATCATTTACATAGCCTCTTTGATTTTGATTCATTTCTTCATCCTCATCATAACCAGCTTTTATTTCTGATAAATCTATAGTTTTAACAAATTGTCCAACATCTGAATTTAAACGAAGATAAGTAACAAATTGTGCTAAACGATAAGTTGAAGTGAATCTCAAATTTTCATAATAATAAGGTTTTGCCAAAACATAAAATAATTTACAAGTATAAAGACAACTTTTATAATCAACTTTAGTATCAACCAAAAACATAATGTAATTTAGAATTTCAACTGGTAAATGCTTAAGGTGCAATTTAATTTGTGGTTGTTGTTGTGAATTTGCTTGGAAAATACTGGCTGATGATTTCTTATAAGCTTTATTTGATAAATTGTTAAATGTTGAAGTTGTTGTAGCTGGTATTGCTATAGTCGAAGCTGTTGATGATAATGATGTCAGTGCTCCAGCTGAAGTAGATGTACCAGAAGACGTCGTATTGTTTGTTGCATTGGATGATGAAGAAGATGATGATGATGGTAGATTATTATTTGATAATAAATTGCTATTACTTATTCTCAATGATATGGATCGACCAACGTCACTTAAAAGTGACCTATATTTCATTTTAAAACCATTATTAGAATTGTTATTTGATGATGTTGATTGATTATTATTGATACTATTATTCTTTTTGTTTCTAAATAAGGATTGTAGTCTATTCAAATCATTTTGACTCAAGGGAATCAATGTATGAGTTCTATAGTCATATCTTGCATTTGGATTTAATAAAGAACGATAAGGTGGTAAATGATTATGAAAATCTATTGACTCTGCTAACATCAAATGATGAATTTATTACAATGATAACAATTTTTTGATTAAATTATTAAACTTTAATCTATGAGGAGAATATTAATTAGTTGTTGAATTTATTTTTTAATTTGTAATTGAATTTAATATGAATTAAATTAAAAAAATAAAAGCGAATTAATGTGAGTTAATAATGATAACGCTTTGAAAGTAAAATAATAAGATTAAGCTGAATATTCAGTCTTGAATCTAAAAAACAACGATGAGTATAGTTCGAGTCAATGATCAATATATTGAACTGAAAAATACAATTGAAATGAAAACGAAATTTGGTTGTAAATTGAATTGATAATAATTAAAAATTTGGTGATAATTAAAAAAATAAAAATAATTGAAAAAAAAAAAAAAAAAAAAAAAAAGAGGAGAAAAAAATAAATTTTAAAAAAAAAAATATTGAGTTAATTGCTTGAATTAATATGCTCAGAATAAGCAAGATTTAAACCAAATAATCCCTCACTCAATATAGAACATACATCTGACTAATAAATTGAGATATTCATGAAGATTGTTTTGATAGAAGGAGATGAACAATTTGGATTTGAAAGATGTAAATATGGTAGCGATTGATAAAAGGATCTATTTAAATTATAGACGATAAGATAACTAATACGACCTCTCCATTTTTCTTAAATCGAGAAAAAAAAAAAATTTATTATGAATCAGGGCGGGGCAAACAATCACAAAGTGCAAAATATAAATTTAACACTATAATCGAAATAACTCGGGCGACTTTTGAACGCTCAGAATAACTTTCATACTACTCAAGTCAAAAGTGGTATTTAAATTCCTCAAAGCAATTTTTTTTTTTTCTCGAAGCTCAAAACAGCAAATGTATAAAACAATCTGTTTATTGTCTTTTTAAACCCGAAACTTCAATTTTTTACAAAATTTCAAATTAAATTGCTGTCAATATTGTCAAACTGAAACAACACAACTTGGAATTATCCGAAGATTGTTATAAACTGCTCTTGATTACCGCGTCATTAAATAAAGAAATGTCTTTCAATATATAAAACAATAGTTTAATCTCTATTACATAAAGATGATTTCAGGTTTTTTTTGAATCATTCGGTTCTAAAGACTTATCATTTACCAACATAATAATCTATATTAAAGACTTCTATGTGTGTTCTTGTTTGTTGTTTGCGTTTTGATCTCTTGTAGGAATTCTTCTAAGGAATTGCATGGATAGCAATTATCAATAAGAACTTTGTAATTTCTATGTTTTCTTTTCTATAGAAGGATATCCCACAAAATCATTGTAATTAATCGATATTCCGATTAGAAAATTTCCGGAGTGCTTATAGCTTCAAAATCTAAGACTTCTAGAATCCGATGACACTATTGATGCGGAGATAAGATTCTAAGGTATACTGTAGTAAAAATACATACTAGTGTCTATAATTTCGCAGCCATATTTTCAAAAAAGAACTTACAATGTGTTGCACTAGAGAATAATTATTTCTATACATTCATAGATCTAACTTTATGTTTTGATAGTGTGAGTAGCTATGGTTTTCCAGATTTTTTTCAAATACTAGTTCAGTTATTGTAAAAATTTGCAAATTTCGATCAAATTTTCAAAATTAAAATAAATACGAAACTGATCTTAATTGATCTTACTTGAAGAAATTCAAAGCATTTCAAAGAACTCTTATGATTTTCGTGTTTTATGTAGTTAATGGTATATATTTATATATGAAACTTTGAAGGCATAAATTTCTATTTTTCTTTCATTACTCTTGTATAGAAAAAAAAAAAATTAAAAAAAGATCCCAGGTTTAGAATTAAATTATGAATCTCAATCTTTAAGTAAAGGTTCTAAATTATTTAATGTTTATGATCAAAAATAGTTTAATTTACCTGATATTTTTACTATTTTTTGCATAAAAGCTCTTTATCACCACCAAAAAAAATAATAAAAAGATTACATGTACAAATTGTTAAAATTTTAATAAATCTAAATTTAATTTTGTTAAGAAAAACATTGGTTTTGATAATCTACTTTAACAACAAAGTAAGCTCATCAATTATACAGCGCTAATGTTTTAAATATATATTTAATCATTATTGTTAATCACGGGTATAAACTTTCATAAGATCAAAAATTTAAAAAGTAAATGAATTGAAACTTGTGTTAATTGTTAGAATAATATGATTGATTTGAATTTCCAATAGTTTCTTCATTCACATGTAATGATGAATTTGAATTCATGTTAGGATTATTAGAGCCATAAGGGACATGTAATTGTGAAGAATGTGATTGTAAATATCCAGCTGATGATGATGACGATGATGACTGAGGAGGTGGAATTAATTGTTGTTGGTGTTGTTGTTGATTTTGTTGTGATTGATCATAATCAGAAGGGTTACATATGTTATTCGTAGTTGTCGAATACCAATTTCCGCTTCCACTATTCAAGTTTGAATTTGCACTAGATATAGAGTGTCTAGTCGCTGTACCCGAGCCAACACTATTGCTTTTTTCATTATGATCATTAGTATTACTATTATTGCTTATACTACTTGCTTTAAGATTGACACTTATCGAACTTGTTGAGCTAATTGTAGGCACTGTTGATAAGCTACTTTGTCCTGAGCTATTAGAATGATAAACTGAGCCACTGTTGATGTTGTTACCACCATTAAGATATTGTTCTTGAGATGATACTGTTGGATTAAGATGATATTGTGGAAACAGATACTGTGATGGATAATGAGAATAATGTGGTTGATACCCTTCTTGTTGCTGATTATTAGAAGGATGATTTAAATTGTGCTGAAAATATTGATTGACTTGATGAGGTTGTTGAAATTGTGGCTGGTTTAAATATTGATTTCCAATTATTTGAACTAACAGATTAGGGTATGTAGTAGAATTAGGTACTTGAGTACCAGTGAACGGATTATTAAATGACAATTCTTGGGTTGATTCATCTTCTCGTTTAACCATAAACTCTTGTTGATTTGATGGAGGTTGCAGGTGTTGAATTTGATGTTGGTTATTAGGAATGGGTAACATAAAACCATGTTGCTGTTGTATATGTTGTTGTTGTTGCTGTTGTTGTTGTTGTTGTTGTTGTTGTTGTTGTTGTGATTGTATCAGCTTTTGATGATGGTGTTGATGATGATGATTTGAAAACGATTGTTGTAAATTATTTGCATTTTGATATTTTATTTCATTTGAATGATTTTGTAATAGATTTTGATTTGCTCTTTCATTTATCATAGTTTGTTGATTTGATTGTATTAATGACATATTTTGTAATTGATAATTTCCATCCAAAAAATAAAAAGCTTCATCTTCAATTGGAATTTTACCACCTAATGAACTATCTTTAACTGCATTCCATAAACCGGAAGATATTTGAATATTTTTAAGATCTGATTCCGAAGGACGTTGTAATTTTCCATTCATAACATCTTCTGCATTATAATAACTAATTAAATGAATTGTTTGTTTTTCAATTCTTTTATTTAAATTTAAATCTTTAGTTGTTGTTGTTAATGATAAAGTCTTTTTAATTAAACCTTGATCTTTAAAAACGTATGATGTAACTAAAGGCCCACCCAAAACATTTTTATTATAATCCGAGCTAGAGTATGTATTTGATGCAGGTATAGTGTTTGAAGGAATAATTGATGATGATGAAGATGAGTTAATATAAGGATTGACAATAGTTGATGTCGTAGCATTAGATGATGAAGATGAGGAAGAAGAAGGTGACGATGATGAGACTGTTGCTAATCTTTTAGTTGATGATGATGATAATGATGAAAGGGCAGGTGGAGGTTTTGGATGTAAATGTGTCGGTTGTTGTAGTTGGGGGTTATTTGATGAAGTTGATGATGATGATGTATTAGGTGCTAATATATTGGTGTTTAAATCTTGTGTAATCAAATTTTGTGCAGGAGGTATTATTTTTGACATACTATTATTATTGATAGTAGACCCAACATTACTATAATTTTCATCATTAATTAATGAATTTGATGGAGTTGATTTAAGATTATTATCAGTATTGATTTGATCTTTTGATATACTAAATTTTCGTTTTTTCTTCTTTTTATCATAATCTCTATCATTTAAAGTTTGTTTATCTAATTCACGATAAACTAAAAATCGACCCAATATTCGAGAAGGAGACCAAGCAATACCATCTGTCCAACGCTTGATACCAGAATGCTCTTCAATAAAGACAAATACATTACCAGATTTAATTAAAGATGATCTTTCTCTTTCATGAGGCCTCTTTGATACTAAATCTAATTGTTTATTTAAGATTTCTTGTATAATTAATAAAGCATCTTTTGTAGATCCAACATAGCCATAATAAGAAGGAATAATCTTATTTGATGAAGACATAATATTGAAACTCAAATAAAAATTAACTGAAAAGATCGTATGGAAAGGGAAACTTGTTTCATACAAAGATTTACCAATTGATTATAAAAGTTGATGATAATAATTTCTTTTAGTAATTGAAAGAAAAATGAATTGACTTGATATATGATTCAACGATATCTTGAATAAACAATTTAAGTTGATCTAAATCCTCTTTTTTTTTTTAAATATAATATGAAAGATTAAATAAACGAATAATCACAATATGATAAATGAAAGCAAAATGTATTAAACTTAAAAAAATTAAGGACCAAAGTTTGATATGTTTAGAAAGTCAATTTAAATTTCAATAAACAATATGTAGTGATGTGAAGATAAGATAAATTTAGTTAATCTTTGATAATACTAAAACTTAAAATTAAATCGTTGATTAAACTTTTGTTAATTTGAAATTAAATTTTAAAACAATCAAAGTTTCTAAAAAGTAAAAATTGTAGAAATATATTTTGGTCCCTTATTAAAAGTGAATTAAAAACCTTAAATAAAACTTTATTTCCAATTTTAAGTTTGAATTTTTTGAAAAATGATAAATCGGTATCTTTTTCAATTATTTAAATAAATTCTTTCAAACACAGTCACCAAATCTTCGTAATTAAGTATGCAGAATTAATCTTGTTGAATGAATAAATTGTGGAAGTAAACGATGATTTAAAAATAATTATTATTATCTGAACAGGAAACAAGAAAATATGTGAAAACCCTTCAGGAGTACTAACAATATAAATGCGTCCAGTATATTTAATATCCAATTTGCTTAATTTCTTCACTATTGTTTTCCAATTTGTAGATTTATAAGCTCCGGATTAAATCAATATAATAATTTAAAAAATTAATTATTTTAATATATTTAATGAATCAATCAAAGAATGAGTTCAAAAATGGATAAATATAATATAAGATAATAATAATTTTCTTTTTGATATAATTGATACCCGAATATTATATAACTAAATATGTTTAATAAAATAAGCTCTTTAAATAATAGAATAATGAAATATATTGAGCGATTGAATTTAATTTGATTATCGACAGGAGTATTTAATTCTGCAATTTGATATACAATAAATTAAGACTATAGTTGGGATCTGGTATGAGTTGAAATGATACGTGTAGTGCTATTTTAAAAAAGAATGAATTAAAAACAAGTGTTAAATTTGAGTTTCAATAAAAATATTATTTCAAAAATCTAAACAATTCTTGATTTTTCTACCTATATTGTGACTTGTAGTTTATTTGTTGTTGTTGGTTAATAAATGATCAATGATGTTGCAATATTTTTTTAAAATAATAATTGAATTTTTCTTAATTAATATAAATTTGAATTATTCTATTATAAATTGATAATATTAATATTGAAGGGGAAGAAGTGATCTTGTGAATAAACAAACTATTGAATGGAGACGAAATGGGAAAACTTAAATTATAATAATCGGGGAATGGTGGTAATCAAAGAAGTAACAATTAATGATTATTATAATGAAGATCTTATAGATTAATTTGAATTGAATTGAATTAAAATTGGAATGGGATTGAACTGAATAGGGTATGAGTCTATGGACTCGAGATGAATTGTGGAATGAGTAATAGGTGTGAATAGATATTGGAATGGTGATAATAAATAACAAATGATAAAAATATTATGTGATAAAAGCTAAATTCAATTTTTATATAACATTATATTTATTATAAAAAAAGTTTAAATAAAAAAAAAAAAAAAAAAAAAAAAAAAAAAAGATAGAGCTTGAAACTGTGACATTAGTTAGATATATCGCATTAGATATAGCTGTTTTGTAATTATGTATTGAAGTAATTGTATAATGTAATTAATGTAAGACATACATTTATATATAGTTTAAATTTAATTCAATTTAATGTATAAAACTTTTATTATTATTAAAGAGAAAAAGAGGTAAAAAAAAAAAAAATTAAATGGTGATTAAAAGGATTTAATGATTTATTGTTCAATTGAAAGGTTCAGGATGAGATTTAAAGTTGAATGGTAAGATATTAATCAATTTAAACTTGCCTCAGTCAAATCAACATCGTTTGGTGCTTGCTGAAATTGTGGTATATAAAGAATACTTGATTCATTTACAAATATGTAATCCGTATTAGGTGAATCTTAAATCCACAGACCAAAATATACAGTACGTTTTTCTATTTTTGTTTTTTTTTTTTTATTTTTTTTAACTTCTTTTTTAAATTTTTTTTCAATTTAGATATTAATTAGTTTAAACTTTTTAGTTGTAAAATTGTCAATTACTCTAAATATATTTGGATGTGCTTACTAACTGATTGTAAAAGTCTATAACCAATTGTTTAAAAACTGTTCAATATTGAGTAATTCAATATATAATAAACAAATCATGTCAGAATCAATATAAAAGATAGAGTAGTGTATTATCACAAATAAGTGGGCTTAACCAAATTAAAGATGTATAATTTATTATGTAAAGCAACGTAAATATGTATATGTAATGTTTATATACATCATTACATAAGAAAGTTTAATTAATTTTAAATTTATTATCCATTTCATTCATTTCTTTCTTACACACAGTTTTATTACTACTTACTTAATAAAATTAGTGATACCTCAATAGTTTGATGATAAACTCTGACTTTAACTCATGGTTTACTCATTCTTATCCACTTCTTGTTGTTGAATAGGCTTGATTTCGAACTAACTCACTTCCAGTTGAATAATCAGACCATCTCCACATGGTCAATCCATCTATTTGAATCTTGAGTTCAACTTGTACTGTGATAATTTTTTTTTTTTTTTTTATTTATCTATTTTTAGTTTTTAGTTTAAAAAAGATGTATGACAACTAATCTTTTACTGGTTATTACTTATGTTTTAATTTACTTTTTATTTTTGATTAATTAACCAATTAAATCAACCGGAAGAGTTCAGTAATCATTCGATTAACGATATCGTTAATTTTATTATCTGAAAGGCTTTATCTTTTGATGAATATACACATTTGTTGTAATGAGAACCAATAACATTCAATATATTGGTATAGTTAGTTGCACTGTTGTTGTTGTTGCCTGGAAAATAATTATACCGGTTTTAAAGTCTTAGTTTTTTTTTTTAAAATCTTACATTTTCATCTATTTTGCTGTTTTAATGTTTTTAAATCTTATTCCGGAATTACTAATTACAGATATAATAATAATTAGTATGATTCTTATGTCTATCTACTTTCGGGTCAGCAAATTCAATATACTTTCAAAAATACACAAAATATTGTCTTATTTGAATCTCGAATCAAATTATAATAAATCTTATGTATATCAACGTATTATGTATGATTGTTACAATGTAATACTTAATATGTAACCTAACTCACAGTTACCCATGATTTTTTCTTATATATACGCAAAGTTTTAACCGAATTTACATTTAAAAACACAAACATTTCAACTTTATTTGGCTTTCAAATCAAAATGAATATAATAAAATTGGTCTAAATTATCTTGATTAAACTTTATTTTTATTCAAACCTTTTCCAACTTTTACTACATTTGAGTTTCTTCTTAAAACTATTATTCTAAACTTTCTTGACTTATTTACCTATATTTATGTAAAAAATGTTATAATTTTCAAATTTGTCTGTAAAGCTTTTTTTCACATTTGAACCTTTTCAAATATAGCTTAAAATTAGTCAAAATTTAATACCTCTCAAACAATTATGTATTTGCAATCTTGACTCGAAACCGGAAATAATCAAGTGGATTACCTTTAGCTCAACATTTACCCGTCCAATTATTCTTATTATACGACACGGATTATTAAATTCCATTAACGCTATATTTCAAAAACCCATCTGATGCTAATCACAAAACTTAATTTAAAACTAATTACATCTCGCTTGCAAAAATATGAATTTAAGATTTGTTCGTTAAAATTAGTTTTAAAGTTTAACTTTTTTAAATGATGTTGATGATCTAACTTTGAACTTCAAACTTCAAATGGATCGATTATTTAACCTATCTTATTATTTCTTTTTAACAGAATCTGCAAAAGTCAAACTTTTAAAACATCCATTCTTTTTTATAAAATATACGAGATTGTTTAATTTTAAAGTTTATTTTGAATGGCTAATTACAATTAAAAAGTATAAAGTTCCTCTTACAAATTACTTCATTCAACTCATTTACAAATAAATAAGAAATTAAAAGTTTGTTATGGAATACAATAAGATCAAAATCGGATCGTAATTAAAATAAACTACTTCTAAAGAAGGATTATAACCTGGATCTAAATTTGATCGTGATTCAAATAAACTACTCCTAAAGAGCGTGATAATCTATTTTCAGGTCAAAAATTAAATCATCAATTAAATCATCAATTATATCGTTAGTGATAAGAAAGGATTCTATACCGATCTGTCTTATACTTAAATATTTACAAGTCATACCTTGAGATATTCATTACAAGTTAAAAATGATTTAATTACTTGATTCAAAGATTTATACATAAAGAGACTTAAGAGTAAATTTGTTTAAGAATCTGAATCAAAGCAAGTTGTTTCAACAGTATGTTAATCTTATATTTAGAATAAGATATCATGTTTTGATCCGATTCAACTCAATTGCAAAAATAAATTCGATCAAAAGTTTCATATAGTTACAAATTTTAACAGTTGATTGATTCTAGTCTATCTGTCGCAATTGCAAGTTCTTTGAGCTTCAAAGCATTTATTAAATTGACATTTTGATCAAGTTTAAGATAAAATCATGTATACATCTTAATGTATATATCTTGTTGGAATACAAATCTGGCTCTTTACATTAGTCTCTACTTGTCTACATGTTTCAAAAGGGTTTAGGTATCAAATCAAATTAAAACGTTACGTCTAATCATCTTTGTTGTGAGTAATTTCATAGGAAAATCATCATATTAGTCTCTACATATATATTTTTTTCTAATTTGATCTAATCAAATATTTTGACTCATGTCTCATCTACATCAAAATACATTAAACAACACCAATACTGATACAAATTTACTGAATAATATGATTAAACGTACTTATAAAGATGCAATTAATGCTTTAAATACTTTACAATCTAATTTTGCTTCAGTTGAAAGTTTGAAAAAATTGGGTCCCAATGTAAATAGAAATGAATTATCAATTAATGAAGTTAGAGAATATACAAGAAGAATGGGTTATAAAATTTCTGATTTCAATAAATTAAATGTTATCCATGTTACTGGAACTAAAGGAAAAGGTTCAACTTGTGCATTTACAGAATCAATATTAAGACAATATCAAGGAAATGGAAAACCAATAAATAAAATTGGTTTATATACTTCTCCACATTTAAAATCAGTTCGTGAAAGAATAAGAATAAATGGTGAACCAATTGATAAAGAATTATTTACAAAATATTTCTTTGAAGTTTGGGATAAATTATCAACTACAAAATCTGATCCAAAAATTTGGCCAACATTACAACCAAATGAACTTATAAAACCAATGTATTTCAAATATTTAACAATTTTATCATTTCATGTATTTTTGAATGAAGGAGTCGATACAGCTATTTATGAAGTTGGTGTTGGTGGAACTTATGATTCTACAAATATATTTGAAAAACCAGTAGTAACAGGAATATCTGCTTTAGGAATCGATCATACATTTATGTTGGGTAATACTATTGAAAGTATAACAGAAAATAAAACTGGGATTTTCAAAAATAATTGTCCAGCTTTTGTATCTAAACAAATAGAGTATCCAAATTCAGAACAATTGATTGAAAAAAGAGCTAAAGAATTGAATGTAAAATCTTTAGAATTTGTAAATGATAAACTACCAAGTTTTGTTGAATTAGGTTTATCAGGAGATTTTCAAAAATCAAATGCAGCATTAGCTATAAGGTTGGCGAAAACTCAATTGGAATTATTTGGAATAAAAGACATGCCAACTTTTGATCAAGAAGGAAATATAGAAACTTTACCAGACGAATTCATACAAGGTTTAAAGTCTGTGAATTGGCCAGGCAGATGTCAAATTATTAAGGATGATAAAATCACATGGTACATAGATGGAGCTCATACTAAGGAATCAATCAATGCATCATCAAAATGGTTTAAAGAAGAACAAAAAAAGTCTGAATCAAATAAAAAAATTGCATTGTTATTCAATCAACAAGGTAGAGAAAATTATAAAGAACTAATAACTACATTATATGAACAAATATCTCAAGGTGATGATAATGTTAAATTCAATGACGTTATTTTCACTCCAAATGTAACTTGGGAATCTGGTAGTTATAATACTGAATTAATTTCAAATAATACTTCTGAAGAAGCAGTGAAAAAATTGGAAGTCCAAAATGATTTTAGTTTGATTTGGTCTAATTTAGATAATAATCAATCTAAAAGACATGTTTTTTCAAGTATTGAACATAGTGTTAATTTTTTGAGAAATCAAAATATTGAAATTAATGTATTTGTATGCGGTTCATTACATTTAGTTGGTGGATTTCTTGTTGTATTAGATAATGATAAAGACTAAATTTAATCTATCATTTATTTATTAAAAAAGATATATAATTTTTTTAAGATGATCCATTATTAACTATGTTTTCTCTTGAAGCTTTAACAACTTCGTTAATATTATTCAATGAATCTTTCCATTGATTTAATGCCAATTTAACATTTTCCCAATTTTGTTGATTATCTAAACCCGCTATAACAAATCGGTTAACTCTATTTAAATAAAATTTTTCTTCAACTTGATCCATTTTACCTTCTATGACTTCAGCTTTAATAGCATCAACTAATAATTCTTCCAATTCCAAAGAGGATTCAAAGTTTGGTATATCTTTATAATCAAAAGTTAATTTTTCATTTGAATATTTTGAAAAAAATCTTGCTAATGCTAAAATTTTAGATTTCTCAATTATAAATGTTATTGGTAATTCATGCTGTATTTTATTAAAATCATTTTCATTAATAATTTCTCCTTGTATATATTTTTCAAATAATTTTGTCAACTCATTATCAGAATTTTGTTTTAAACTTTTAGCAACATTATTGTTAATTAAGAATGACAAATCAACAACTTTTGAACTTAAAGTAAAATTAATAAATTTATTCAATACTTCAAATGAAGAAATATCATATAATTGAGTGAATTTTTTAATTAATAATAATGAATTTTTAGAAAAACTTGAATCCAAATAAATGAAATTCCAAAATATTTCATTGATCTCTTCTTCATTAGAATTAGCTTCTTTCAACCATGAAACTAAATTATCACCAATATTTTTTTCAATTAAAGAAAATTCAAGTTTTGTGGTTTTAACGACTTTCAAAATTTCTTTTAAAACATAGATTCTTGTATTGGAATTTGCTGGTAATAAGTTGAATATGGTACTATAAATTGATAAGATTGTGGTTGGTTTAATTGATTTTCTATCTTTTAAAGATTGTGGTTGAGATGGTGTAACTTCGATTAATTTTTTATAAATCAATGAATTTGAATTATCCAATACTTCTTTACGACTAGATAATTCTGATAATATATGAATTAATAAATAAAATAATGGTTCAAATTCTTTATCTGTTAATTTTTTGAATCTTTCTTGTGTTGATTCATTATTGATTTTTTCAAATATTTCTTTTTTATCAAGTTTGGAATCATCAACCCCTTGTGATAAATTTAAACTTGTTGAAAATTCTTTAGACTCATTTATATTATCAATTATATTACTAAATTCCTTTATTGATCCTGTTAGATCATTGTCCACAACTAATACGGATGCCATTTTAATTTATCAAATTTATTAATTTGAAAAATTTTCCAATGCGGTAGAGATAATCATTATACACAGGAAAATTTAGGTATAGTGTATATTAGTTCAATATTCATACATTATTATTCATCTTCATCTTCTTCATTAATAACAGGTTCATATAAATTATTGGTTTTAGTACCATTGGAGCCATTATAGATCCAATCCTCAACTTGTTTAGTTTCTTGATACGGTTTTGAAAATTCAGAATTTGAATTTTTATTATTATCATAATTATGATTTGGAAAAATTGTCATGGCCATTTTTTTAGTTGATGGTTTACCAAATTTAAATCCTACTGGTGGTGATGGAGCTCTTTGAAATGTAATTTTTTGTAAATCATTATTATTATTTAAAATTCCTTGTAAATTTGTAGAAGTGTCTTGATTATTGTTTCCTTCAAAATATTCACCCGATTTTGGTAAAAAAGGTTTCTTCTTCCCATTATTATTCGTTGGAGTTTGGATTCCAGAAGAACTTGTTTGTATTGAAACATCAGAAGAAATTGCTCTTTTATAACTTGGTCTTTTTTTGTTTCTATTTGATATAGGTCCTGACGTAGATGAGATTTTCGAATTATCTTGTGAAGTATTTATGCTTGATTCATAAGCATCTTCATCTTCATCTTCATCATCCATTGTATCAGTTTCATCTAGAATATCCAATTCTGATTCAGATAACATGGTAGACATTTGACTTAGTCTACTAAACTGACTAAATTGTGAAATCATCGATGATGGTCTTGTTCTACTTAATTTATTTTCAGAAGATGGTGGTGTAGAAGGTAATTCTGTACCATTTGGTGTTAATAAATTATAATCGGAAACTGGATTTTCAACTTTGGCATTAACAATAGCAGATTGTCTAGTAGTATTCAAATCATAAGAATTTGTAGATGGTTGGTTTGAATCGGAAATTTTCTTGCTAGGTGAGATTGATCTAGGAGGTGGAGTTTGATTCAATCGTTCTTGATCTAAATTATTGGAACTACGCTTGACTTGTAGTTCTAACACTTCTCCATTCTCAAGTTCATCATTACTATTTACTTTGCCTACTGTTGATTTACTATTTGTAGTTACATTACTATGATGAGAAGTTGAATCTTCGGGACACTCTTCATTTACCATACTATCTAAATTGTTGGTTTTATTTTTCTTCCAAAATTGTAATTTATTCAATATTTTACCACTTTTATGTGTCTTTCGTACAATATCTTTTGAGGAAACATTAGATAATCTTCTTTCATCTGGAACAAATGAAACAGCTCTCTGTAAAGGAGTAGATTGTAAATGATTCTCATTTTCACCGGTTCCATAAGGATTTGTTTGTGTATTGGAAGATGCTGGAGATAATGCTTGAGAACTTTTTCTAGAATGAGCTCTTAATGAAGAATTTCTAGGATCCATACTCATTTTACTTGAGTTTGTTGTTGGGGATCTCGGTAGATTAGAATTTGATAATGATTGTGAATGATAATCTAATGATCTTCTATATGTTGAATTATTATTTGAAAATTTTGTTAGATTAGTTTTACTTGAATTTTTATTTGAAGTTATACTTAAAGTTGAAATTATTCGTTCCAAAGGTTGTGTTCCACTTAAAGATGGATCTGATGATAAGGATAACGCACTTTTCACTCGCTTTTTTGATTTCATTAATGAATGCTTTGCTTCATAATATCTTCGTTTTTTCTCTTTGATATATTTCTTTTTCTTTTTAGTAAACTCTTGTGTTAATAATAATTCATAAAATGCAGTCAATGAATTCATTTCATTATTATAAACACTTTCTTGTAATTCTTCAACATTCAAATCCAATCTTTGAAGTTTCTTTATCAAATCTTTTTCAATTCTTGTATTAAATGGTTGATTTATAGATTTATAATGTTGATTTATCGATAAAATTGATTCTGAATCATTTGTATCAAAAGATTTTTTATAATTATTTTTATTCTCTTTTTCCAAATATCTATTATAATTGTCAATCAAGAATGATGAATTTAATATTTCATTCAAACTTGGTCTTCCATTGGGATCTTTATTCAACATTTTACTAATTAGCAAATTAACATCTTCTGGAATAAAGTCCATGTATTCAGGCTCTATGTTTAAAATTTTGCTCTTTATTTGTAATTCATCATCATCATCAAAAGGTAGTACACCATATAACATAGTATATAATATTACACCCAAAGACCATATATCAATCAAAAATCCTGAGTATTTTGACAGATTAATTAATTCAGGTGCCATATAGACTGTCGTTCCACATATTGTTGATAAAAATTTTCTGGATTGTGGATTGAACTCTCTTATGAAACCAAAATCTGTTAATTTTACTATACTTTTCTTTTGATCTGCCAATAATATATTCTCTAATTTCAAATCTCGATGACTCAAATTCAATGAATGAACATATTTGACACCCAATACAATTTGAAAAAAAATGTTTCTACATTCCGTTAATGATAGTCTTTTTTTTTCATAAATATGATAATATAATTCTCCACCTTGACAATATTCCATAACAATCCATAAATGATATTCTGTTTTGATAACTTCATATAAACTAACTATATTTTTCATCTTTAGTTGTTTATGATAATAAATTTCTCGAATTATATTTGGATCTTCAATTAAACCACATTTTAAAACAACATTAATATTCAATATCACATGGTTTGCCAAATAGACTTTACCAAATGAACCTTCACCAATCTCTCTGATGATCTTGTAGTTCCCAATTTGACTTATCTTGGTTGAAGTTATATTTATATAAAATTCATTGAATTCAGCAGCCAATTTTGCCGTATTATTTTGATCATTGATGTATTTTCCATTAAGTGTGGACTGATTTATTTGACCATTCATAAGCAAAATCTTTGCCAATTAATTTATGATGCAACCTTGGTTTATAGGAATCTGTAAATAAAATGTTTATGATTAAATCTCAATTGAATTCGAAATGGAATGTTGGACAGGAAATTTGATTTACTAGCTAAGTTACTTAATTCAATGAATTTAAAAAAATTCCAGATATTCCAAATAGCTTTTTGTTTCAATGACCTATTTAAATCTATATTGATTTATTGGTATTTGTTTATTCTTTCTAGTTTAATCACTTGACAAATGAAATTTTATGTACTTATTGAAAAAATAATCAATTATGTAATGGTAGTTTCGAATTTAATGCAATGCGATAAATATTTTCTTACATAAATTAAGATCAAGTTATGAAAAATGGAGTTTTCAATACTAAGATATATAACATATTTCTAACCAATAAATTACTATCCAAATTTGTCCTAAATGCCACATCATCAAAGTTTAGAAGTCATATTTTAAGAAAAGAATTTACAACATCTTCAAAATTAAATAATAATGATCTACAAAGTAATGAAAATATTATACATTTAAACCACTGTGTCTCATCGAACTCAGGTAAGAAGCATAACCTGGGATTGGTTTCATTAAATGAGAATGACAAATCAAGGCTACAAAGTTCATTAGAGTTGCCACTTCAAAATTTCAAACATCAACTATTCAATAATTCACTAAATAGTACTTATGATCTACTAAATCAAGCCGGTATCATTGAAAAAAAGAAAGTCTTTGATTTAGTAGAACAAAGAATCAAAGATATGCTAGCTGTTGATCAAAAGATTATTTTGTCATCTATAAGTTTAATTGATTTTATTAAGCCTAGTTGGAATAACATTACAGCTTTAATCTATTTGGTGATGACTGGAAAATATCCTTCAAATCTTTTAGCATTAAACAATTTGAAATCTTCAAATGACTTGATTTCAAGCTTTTTAGTATCACTATCATATAATGAATTTTTGAAAATCAAACTTGAAACTACACCATTTGAAAAACCTACTATTGATCTTTCAGATCCAACTCAGTGGTATCCCGAAGCTAGAAAAATGAAAAGAAAAGTTATAATGCATGTCGGTCCTACTAATTCTGGTAAAACTTATAGTTCCTTACTTAAATTATCTAAATCAAATACTGGTTATTATGCTGGACCTTTAAGATTATTAGCTAGAGAAATTTATGAGAAATTCAATTCTAGAGGGATTGGTTGTAATTTGATAACTGGTGAAGAAGTTATACCTTCAATTGACAATCATGGTCAAGTTTCAGGTATTGCATCTGGAACCATTGAAATGATTCCTCTTCATAAAAAAATGGATTTGTGTGTCATTGACGAAATACAAATGATTTCTGATCCCTATAGAGGATCAGTATGGACAAATGCTTTATTAGGTGTATTAGCAAAGGAGATACATTTATGTGGTGAAGAAAGTGCAGTACCATTTGTCAAAAAATTAGTTGAAATTACTGGTGATGAATTAGAAGTGAAAACTTTTAAAAGATTAGGTAAATTAACTACTGAAAAAAAGCCTATAAATTTGAATGAATTGAAAAAAGGTGATTGTTTAGTTGTATTTTCAAAAAGAAGAATCTTGGAGTTTAAATGTAAAATTGAACAACAAACTGATTTAAAAGTTGGTGTTATTTATGGAGCTTTACCACCAGAAATTAGAAGTCAGGAGGCATCTAAATTTAATAAAGGTGAATATGATGTATTAGTTGCATCTGATGCAATTGGAATGGGTTTAAATTTAAAAATTAATCGAATTGTTTTCAGTGGTGTAAATAAATTTGATGGTAATGGACTCAGTAATTTATCAGTATCACAAGTTAAACAAATAGCGGGAAGAGCTGGTAGATTTGATGAAAAATCAGGCTCAAAAGAAGGATTTGTTACTGCTTTACAAAGATCATCATTAGTTTATATAAAAGATTGTTTGAAAGTTGAAAATTCAAAAATTGAAAAAGCTTGTCTTTGGCCAACTGAATCGATTTGGAGAAAATATATGTCAAATTATTCAACCACAAAACCATTATCAAGTATACTTGTTAATTTTGATAAAGATTTCAAACATCACAAAATCAAAGATTATTTTATTTCTGATATGGATGCAAGACTTGAAATTTTGAAATTGATTTCTAACAATAAAAAATTAAAAGAAATGTCAATCGACGATCAATTGATATTGAGTGAAAGTCCTATAAATTTAAGAATATCTAATAATAATAAACTTTTATTACCTACAGTTGAGAAATTTTTTAATTGCATTGTGGATAGAGATTGTAAATCAATTTTTGATTTCAAGTTTTTAAATTTGGATCTACTTTCAAAGAAACCTACAATTACAGGTAAAGTTGATGAAATTTTATCAAAAGTTCAATTATTAGAAGATATGCACAAATCACTATTACTTTTCATGTGGTTAAGTCAAAGATGGCCAACTTTGTTCATAGATAAAGAATCCGCTATGGAAGTGAAAGCAGTTGTTGAGAAACGAATCACTGAAGAATTAACAAATATTAGAAGAATTAACAAACTTAAATTAAACAAACCAAACTTTTCAAAGAAAAGAACGCGTCCACGAACATAATTTGTAAATAGAAATAGATTGACAATTAGAAACAGATGAATGTTTTAATTGAATTGTAATTAATCTGATAGTTCTCAATGGCTCTGTTTTTATAGATTGCCACATTTTATTCGATGTTGACGATGTTAATTCAGCGTTTTAAATTCGATAAATTAACATTATATGTAAATTTTTTTTCAAATTGACATTACCTTAAAAAATAATAAAGCTGCAATACCCATTTTTAATTTATTAAATCAATAATAATGATTGTTGGAAGTGGGGACATCGTATACTGTTGTTAAGAGTAGTTCAAAGTCGCGTGCACCAACCATTTATTTCATATTTTAGCCGAGCTCAAAACCAAAAGATTCTATTTTCACTCTTCGTTTGGATATTTTGAAAAATTGATTTAAACGAGAGACAAAAAAATATATAACGATTAAAATTTGTTATTTTTAAAATTCAAAACTATATCAAGTTTATTATTTATTTTTTTGAAATTCAAATTTATTTTGCATATTCATAATGTCAACATCACCTGTTTATATCGTGTCAGTTGCTAGAACTCCAATTGGATCATTTCAAGGTGGTTTATCATCATTAACTTATGCTGATTTAGGTGCAGCCGCTGTCAAATCTGCATTAGAAAAAGTTCCACAAATAAAACCAGAAGATGTCGATGAAATTGTATTTGGTGGTGTCTTACAAGCAAATCTTGGTCAAGCACCAGCTAGACAAGTTGCTTTAAAAGCTGGATTAAGTGAATCAATTGTTTCATCAACCATTAATAAAGTTTGTGCTTCAGGTATGAAAGCAACTATTATTGGTGCTCAAAATATAATCTGTGGTACTAGTGATATCGTTATTGTTGGTGGAGCTGAGTCAATGTCAAATACTCCTTATTATTTACCATCAGCAAGAAGTGGTGCTAGATATGGTGATAATACTATAATTGATGGAATTCAAAAAGATGGTTTATTAGATGTTTATAGTCAAAAATTAATGGGACTTGGTGCTGAAAAATGTGCTAAAGATCATTCAATTTCAAGAGAAGAACAAGATGAATTTGCTATAAATTCATACAAAAAAGCTCAAGATGCAGCATCAAAAGGAAAATTTGATTCAGAAATTGTACCTGTTACTATAAAAGGTGTTAGAGGTAAACCAGATATTGTAATTAAAGAAGATGAAGAACCTAAAAACTTTAATGAAGCAAGATTTAAAACTGCTAGAACTGCTTTCCAAAAAGAAAATGGTACTGTTACAGGTCCAAATGCATCAAAATTAAATGATGGTGGTGCAGCTTTAATTTTAGTTTCAGAATCTAAATTAAGAGAATTGGGTTTGAAACCATTAGCAAAAATTATAGGTTGGGGTGAAGCTGAAAGAGCTCCACTTGATTTCACTATTGCACCTGCTTTGTCTGTTCCAAAAGCTTTGAAACATGCTAAAATACCAATCAATAAAGTTGATTATTTCGAATTAAATGAAGCATTCTCAGTTGTTGGTTTAGCAAATGCTAAATTGTGTGATATTCCAAAAGAAAAATTAAATAAATACGGTGGAGCTGTTGCTTTAGGTCATCCATTAGGTTGTTCAGGTGCCAGAATCATCATTACATTATTATCAGTATTGAGTCAAGAAGGTGGTAAGATCGGTTGTGCTGGTGTTTGTAATGGTGGTGGTGGTGCTTCTTCAATTGTTATTGAAAAAATTGATCATGATGATTTTAAATTATAAACTATAATTGTTTAGTAGTTCGCTTGAGTATTTCATAGATTATGATTAATATAAATAAAGATTTCTATGATTATTTTTTTTTTTTTTTTTTTTTTTTTTTAGTTAGATAGATGTTTTTTTAAATTTAGTAATTATTAAATATTTAAAACTTTAATAATGCCAGTCGAATATTTATGGTCTAAAAGTAAATATATGGAAATCGAACGAGAAAAGCTTTTTGATGATTCAACCATGACTTTCTTGATTGTTTCTAAGGATATCAATAATTGTTTTATTCAATTGACAGAATTTATAAATCCTATTCTTAATGAATATCCTTGGAATTTCGATAAACCTCAATTTGGGATTTTAAACCATGACAATAAAATTGATTACATATATGGAGAATTGAATTATCATGAATATGATCGGGATTCAGACTTTTTAATTTCAATTTTATATTTTTTCACGAAACATTATCAAGATTGTTTTATTCATTTTTGGGATAATACAATAATCGATCCAATAATATTCAATTGTTATGATGATTTGTCCAAAGAATGGGAAGATGCAAGGGAATCTCTAAACAAAATTTGGTTGCACAATTCTGAATGCATTGAATTGAATTCACATCTGAGTAAATATTTGAATTTAGAAAAAGCTATATCCAAGATCTTTGAAAATGACTTTCAAATCAATTCAAATGTCACCAAGAAATTGATAGAGTTCTCTCGATTTGATGAAACCTTAGGTGATATTCATGATATCAACCTTTGTGTTCCATCGAAATATGCAAAATTGTTATCTAATCATCCTGTACTAATTTCAAAAAGTTTAATTGAATTAGAAAATGTTGAATCGTTAAATCAAACATCAATAGATACAGATCAGGAAATGATTGATATAGTGGTTCCGATCAATCATATGAATATAGGGACTATGTTAAGCATTAGTGGAGATCAATTTGAATCACCTAGTTTTAAGAAAAACGCAAGTAATATTATAATGAATGGTTTGATGAAGTATGAATCTAAGAATAAATTCGAAAATATTCCAGCAGAGATCAAACAAAACTCTAGACTTTTGTTGCAGGATTTATTGATTAGTAAAGGAATAATTGAAACTCAAATAGAAGATTCCAAGGACGTATATCATTCAATGGGAAATTCAACAAAGGATGCATTTGAAAAAAAAGCAATTGAATTGGAAAAGTTTTTTGAACAAGGTTTATCACATCTTGCAAATGATATTGAAATCGAGGAAGGAGATGAGGAAGACGATGATGACGAAATCGAAGAAGAAGAAGAAGAAGATGACGAAATAAGCGATGATGAATTGGATCTATTCAGATGGAAACATTATCAAGCAACCTCAGAATGGTTAAGTAATGATGAAGTGAAGTCAAGATATGAACAAAATCACTCCTCACTATTGAAACAAAACCAGGAATTCAGACAAGAATTTAAAAGTAGTGACTTTGAAGATTTTCCTGAATTTATAGAACTGGAGCTTTTGCTTGATCGATTGAAATCAAAACAACACAACGATGATAGTGATTATGAGAGTGATAATTCACAAACATTTCAAGGAAGTATGTCGTATAAGGAATTCTTGGAATTAAAGAAACGATTAAGAAATCCAAATTCAGACACCGTGAATATCAAAATTGAAGAAGATGATACCGATTGGGAGGATATAGAAGAAGAAGAAAGCGAATCCGATGATTCTCAGGATTACATTGAAGCTTATGATGAACAAGACTTCAACTTAACAGATATGATCGATTTACAAAACCATCCATCAAAGAAAGAGAGAATTGAAGTTATAACAGAGAATATTAATAATTTAAAGACATGTAATGAATAAATATTTTTATATTGTGATTTTGATAATTAATTTTCGGGTATATTGATACCTCTTTTATTTAATTCTTTGATCGTCCAGATCCAAGTTCTAGCTGCAAAATTCATATCTTTCGCTATTACAGAAGGTTGACATTCTTTACCATCATTAGAAAAACACTTTCCATTATCATCTTCGATATTGAATTTTGTATTACAACAACAATTTATAACTTCATTAGCACCTTGTTGATAGGATACACCAAAAAAATATCCAAAAATTTGAAAAAAACACCAGAATAAAATACCAACAATCGGTAGATTTGTCCAATAAGTGAATAAATTAGTATTCATAATAAATCCAGGATGAACAGTTAGACATAATATTTTTGGATTTCTTAAAGATAACATTTTCATCAAATGTATTCCAGCTGTTTTTGCAATTCCATATCTAATCCAAGTAAATATGAAGTCTGGTTTCAAATTGTAATCTCGATTTAAATTGTATAAATATTTTGAGAATATAAATTGCTGACCCACAGAATTTAAATAAATTATTCTTGGAGAAGATATTTTGGGTGATTTAATCAAAGTTCTCTCCATTATTGGTAGTAACTTAACCGTCAATAAAAATTGTGATATATAATTAGTTTGTAACTGTATTTCAAAATTATCTTGTGTTTTTATGAAGGGAGTAGCCATCGCACCAGCATTATTGATCAATAAATGTAAAGATGTTTCTTTTCTGGTAAAAATTTCAATAGCTTTCAAAACCAGATCCAATTTACTTAGATCAATCTCTAAGTAATGCAATTCACCTAGAAATCTATTTAGATTTTGATCATTTGTATACTTAGATCTGATGTCCATTGATTTCATATTTAATTCATGAATTGACTTCAAACATCTAGATTTACTCCTCCCAGCAATATAAACAACATAGCCATGCAAATATAATTGTAAGACCGTATAGAATCCAATACCACTGTTTCCACCTGTTATTAATGCAATTTTCTTTTCTTTCAAAGGGTTCAAATATGGAATTGAGTCAAGATCCGTAAATGGTGACATGTAGTAGCGTCACAATCAAATTTTATAAGTCAAAATTAATCACCCTGAATAAATAATTTTGTGATGAGATCTCTTGGATTTTAATTTATACTAAAAGTTGAAAAAGATTGAAATTGATGGTTCGTTATCATATCTTTTTTTTTTTTTTTCCTTTTTTCTTAGTACCACCATAGTTGAAATTAACAACAAAATGAGTCAAATGATTTGATTTATAATTGATCGAGGCAAATTCATTGCTAATACAAATACAAATCATGAGAATGTTTAGACGAAAGAAAGGTTCAAATGCGTTCATTTAAATTTCTATTAAAATCTTGAATAGCTATAGTGTAATCGATCTATATTATGAGCTATTTTTTATTTACAAATCCAACTTTTGAAGTAATTCTTTGAATATCTCGTCTGCAGTTTTGTCAAGTGTATCAATTGCAAGCCCTTCTCCACCATTCTCCAATAATTCATCACCTTTTGGAATTTCCATAATTTCATACTGAGATTTAACCATATCAGATTTCATGTAATGTCCTTGTCTATTACTTACACGCTTTACTAAATCATCAAAATCGGTATATAGAAATACAAATCTAAAATGAATGGTCTCCTTACTTGTTGAATTCTCTTTAATAAAGTTTCTGTAGACTTTTTTCAACATTGAACAAGATACAACGCTAATTTTTTTAGGGTCCATTATTGCAGCTTCACTTGAGATTCGACTCAATTCTTTCAACCAACCCCATCTGTCTTCATCAGTTAATGGTTCTCCTCTAGACATTTTAGCAATATTTTCTTTTGGATGTAAAGAATCACCTTCAATAAATGAACATTGAAGATGTTTGGCTAGTAATTCTCCTTGAGTTGTTTTACCAGTTCCAGCTGGACCTCCAACTACTATAACAGTGGGTTCTTTTGAAATTGTCATTTTAAGTCTTAGATAAATAACGTTGAATTTAGTTGGGATTTTTTTTTTTTTTTGCAATCAAGTTTTATTATTACCAACAAATTATCAAAATTCGGGATACAATTTCTATATTTGCAATTTTTTTTCGAAGCTAAACCAACAAATTAAATCAAATTCAAAAAAAACTATGAAGAGAAAGAAGTATAAGCTTTAAAAGTGACAATTAAATATTTATTTGAATTTGAAAGTCTTCTTCCAATTCCGTATCACCTACAGTCTGGTTTAGATCCATTTCTTCGTCATCAAAGATCATTTTAACTTTCTCTGCTTTCTCTATGTTTTTGACTTTTAGATAGTGTGTAAGTAAGTTTATTAGTTTGGTTTTTGGATTGACCTTTACATCTAGTCTTTTATTATCTTTTCCTATTAAACCAATCTTAAAAAAGGCATCATCATTAGTATCAACATCAATAATGTCTTTTGAATTCTCTTCCACTTGATCATTAAGCTCATCATCGCTGGATGAACTTTCTACTAATTCTTTTAAATCGTCCTTTTCTTCTTCTGCAGCTTCGATTATATGTGACTTTGTTTGTAATTCTGGAAATATATTTTGAAAAGTCTCCTTGATTTCAATTGGTATTAGATAGAATCGTAAAAATGTAGGTTGAATTGATTCTATATCATCAGTCATAGCATTAAAATTACCACCATTGGGCGAAACTCTTAAAGATTTAGGCGTGAAGTACCTCTGAATTAAAACCTTACCTTCACACCAGACTAATTCAGTGTAATTGATATTATATCTTGATAAATGAAACTGCAGCAATTTGTTTTCAAATTTCGATTTGAAAAAGAGTATAGCAGAGTTTAAAATCTTATCAAATTTTTTCAAACCTTTTACTTCGAAATCCACTTGAAAATTTTCACCATCAGGAACTGGCAATTTTGATATGATTCTGAGTCTATATTTTCTTTTTCGCTCTGATTGATCGTTGAAATTATATACATTTGGATTGTTTTCGATAACTGAAGGTGATCTTTTGGACATCAGTTGGGTCAAATAATCTTGGATTGTGGAGTAGTCTTCTTTTTCATCTTCGGAGTCACTTATTAAAGTCCTATTTAAGTTTTGCTCAGCCATTATTTCTTGTCTTATTTTTGATCTATTAATAGGAGGTGGACTGATTGATAAAGATGTCAATTTATTCGCTGGTTTCGGAGGAGTTTCATTTTTATTGCTATTGTCTACAGTAATTTGGTGGTTATTTTGTTCGATTGGTTGTTCATTGGATTGATTACCTTTTATATCATCCTCGATTGTTTGTTTCAAATCTAGTTTTGGATGATTTTTCTGTATTTTCTTCTTCTTTTTCTTAGGCCTTAAGTCAAACGAACTACTTAATGAAAAAAAGTCATCCTCTAGGTAATCATTCTTTTTCTTTTTGGTGGGAGTTGTTTGACTTTTAAATGGTTTTGTAGATTGATGATTTGCATCTGAATTCAGATGACTTATTTCATTATCGTCACTCATTCTTTATTTTAAGTTAAATAGGAAAATGAAATATCAAGATTGAGCTAAAATTCAAACTTCTGAAATTGAGTTTAAGTCTTTTTAAAAATTTGACAAGTTTTTAAATAAAATAGTAGTTGATACGATATTTCCTGCACAATTCTTTTTTTGAAAAAAATCAAACAATCTGAAACAAATAATCATGTATAAACCATCAGGAGAAGGATCGTTTAAATCACGAATGGTCAATTACTATGGCCAAAATAATGAGAATTTTAAAAGAATGCTAAAGTATCGATTGGATTGGGCGAATGAATTATTCTTTGTTAATGAATCAATAGTACAATCAAACTCCTCAGATGTGAAACAACTCGAAATTGTGACGGAGAGTCAGCTAAATATAAACGATCTAGGTATAAAAGAAGTAGACGAATATAATATGAAAGCTAGATTTGACTCTAATAAAGATATTGATCTCAAGTCAAATGATGAGATTATTCAAAGCATACATGTTGATCTCGATCAAGTTTTCGATATTAAAACCACAATTCAGGAAAGAAATGCTCATATTTTATCCGTGGGTGGTACAATAACCTCACAGCAATGGCTACCTAAACCAATTGATGATCAATCAGGACTTTGTCATTTGGCTATTTCTATTTACAACAATCCTAATGGTATACAAGATATGTTTAACCCTGAATTAAGAATTTACAGCAAAATAAAATCCAATTTCAAAATCAATTCGGCTATTCAAATTTGGGAATATAATTTGGATACTAATAAAATCTCACTAAGAAACAACTTTGATATCACATCATTTGGATCACCCGTTTCTATAAAATGGGCTCCAGTCTACACAACTGGTAATGTGTTGGGTATTTTGAGTGCTTTATGCAATACAGGACAAGTGCATCTTTTTAAAATCCAAAAAGATCATCTGAAATTTGCAATTGTTGAAAATCCATCTTTGACATATCTGTCAATAAATGACCTTAAAAAACCAAAAGATGTGACTAAAATAACTTGTTATGACTTTATGGGTTATGAAAAATTACTTGTTGGCTCTGAGGATGGTTACATATCAGAATTCAATTTACCATTTAATACTAATGAGACACATGAAGAATTAAACATTCCAAATTTTAAAGTATACTTGGCAGATGGTATAAGTTCAATATTATCTGCTGAAACCAAAACGAAAAACGAATTTCTTAATATAATAAATACCCAAGGTCAGAGATCTTTTGAATATTTTAGTTCCAATCCTATTCAAGACATCTTCACACCATTAGTATTTAAATCAATCACAAAACCATCATTTAATTGGTTTTTACAAAACTACTTAGGAAGTCCAACTTTTGATTTGAATAATTTGGCACAATTAAAGATGCCCATGGATTCTCAATCAACATATATCAAAGGTGGTCTATTTATAACTTGTTCAGAACTATCTAATTTGATTGGGCACCCATTCATGTTATTTGGAGGATCAAATGGTGATATATCAATATTAAATTACTTTAGAAGAATTTCAAATCAAAAAGTTAGTCATAAATTCTCAGTTCCATTAAAATTATGGAAATTTCAAATTGAAGAAAGTAATAAAATATCATTGGTAACAAATTTCGAGAAAATAAAAATCGAAAATCCAGTAGGTCCTTCAATATTAAGACCCGAAGTTAACATAAGTAGCTTAAGTTGGAATGAAAATGTCATTGGTTCATCTATATATTCTGCAAGCACATCATCAGGTCTACTTATAATAGAAAGACTAGATCCACAATATTTATAATATACATTTTAATATTTTGGAAATTTTTTGTCTATATCTTCACTCCATTTATTTAAGCCACCTATAATATCTTTGACATTTTTATAATTCAAGTCCAACAATTTTTGTGCAGCCAATTGAGAATCATTACCAAATCTGCAAACCACATATATCTGATCATCTTTAGACACATCAGGCAAAAGATCAATTATATTATCTGATTTTCTAAATGTCGATTCCCATTCGATGTTAATAGAACCATCAAGACTGATGATTTCAAACTGTTCTTTTGGTCTTACATCAATTAGGATATGTTTTGAATCAATTTTTTCATAATCTTTGACTGAAATCCTATTTGTTAAATCAAGCGGAGTATATATTAGTTTACCACAAAACGTTGAATAATTAATATCACCGTTTACTATCATGTCTCTTGTTATGCCAGGATTATCACCACAGACTAAACAATTCTTTTGCCTTGATCTCATTTTAAAATTTCTTATGCTTTGTTGAGGGTAGGCAGAGTAACTTGATAAAAATGGTTTGAAATTCTCTTTTGTATACAAGCCTGTTAGTATTTTAATTGTTTCCATTGCCATAGCAGTACCCATCATTCCAATAGCTGGCCCAATAACACCTCCATCTGAGCATGATGTAACATTTTGTGGACTAGGTGGAGTAGGATAAAAACATCTATAACAAGGACCAAATGCTTTGAAATTCAATATTGAAAATTGTCCATCTGCTTTCAAACCAGATCCAGAAACTATGGTCTTACCTAACAAAACACACGTATCATTAATTAAATATCTGATTGCTGGATGATCGGTACAATCTAATACCAAGTCATACTTTTTAATTATGTCAAATGAGTTTTCGTTCTTTAACTTAAAACAATAGGTCTCAACATCCACATGAGGATTTAGTTTATTTAAGTATTGTTTTGCAGACTCACATTTAAAAGATCCAACTGTATCAGTATTATGGATAATTTGTCTGTGTAAATTACTTGTATCAACGAGATCATCATCAATTATACCGATATTACCAATCCCCGAAGCTGCTAAATACAATAGAGCAGGAGATCCCAAGCCACCTGCTCCAACCACCAATACTTTTGCATTTTTCAATTTGATTTGAGATTTTTTGGATCCAAAGTCCGGTACAATCATTTGTCTTCCATATCTCTTGTATTCATCAAGACAAAAATCTTCGTCGATTTTCTCAAAATCTTTGCCAACTGTATTCTTCAACTGTTCCTTGTTCAGTAGTTTGTTTTTCAATTCATTATTTTCTGATTCTAACAATTTTATTTTTTCTAAAAGTTCTTTATTTGACTGTTGTGACATTAATTTCAAAATTTTTGCAACAGTTAAATTTTCTCGCATCAAAAAACTAAAGATAAAAAAGAGACTATCATCATCATCCTAATATACATAATTTAAAAAGATTATACAATTTTTTGCTTCACGAAGAAAGATTTCAAGTGACGCAATTGATAAACACAGGTACCTACTAATACCACTAATTGCACAATTGACCATTTAACTACTCTGGAATTTGTTGATTCGGATTGATCTCTAAAGGTAGCTTCTCTTTCTCTCATATGTTCCTGTTCATAATGAATTTTGTCTAATTGAGTATATAAATCATTAACTCTCTTTGTTAATTCGTCAACCATTCTTGTTGATTTTGAGTCGATATAATCATGTGCTGAACCTTGAACAAGGTCAAAGAAGATTCTGTGATTTTTGTTATGGGTGTTATCTGTATATATTGGAGTCAAACAAAACTTGTGTTCACCAGAATCTAAAGAAGTGAATGCAAAATCTCCATCTGGTGAAGATTTTTGGTCAGCAACCATATGATTATTATCAAAAGTTTCTTCAATGGTGATTTGAACTTTTAAATTATGATTCTTGACAAATTCATTTGTATGATCATTTTTCTCGTAAGCATCAATTTTTCCAACTAATAAAGTATCTTCTTGTAATTCTTCAAAGAAACATTTGGTTTCACCGGTTTTTACATAAAAATGCAATGCATTAGTTATTTGAGCTATTAATAAAACAAATGCTATCAATTTGCTTGCAAATGAATTAAACATCTTGATCTTAAATGTGAAATTGATCTGAATTTAGATGTAAATTAAGCTTGAAAATTTTTCTAAATTTCCACGTAAATACTTATTTGATCTATTTAAAGCGACAAAAAAAAATACTATCATTATCTAATACATTTACAATCCTTACATAATCAGTTAATACGCGTATACAGCGATCAGAGTGAGATAATACAAAATTATAAATTAAGCTTATTTACCTGTTTTACGTTTGTTAATTAATTTCTTTTTGACATGTTTCTTCATTTTCAGCTTTCTCTTTTCTTGCTTGGCCAATTTTGAAGCTTCTTTTCTGGCCTTTTTCTCATCTTTATCTTCAAATTTTTTGCCCTTTGGTTGACCATCGTCCTTTTCAATCCATTCTTTTTCATTTTCACTAGAGTCATCATCGTCGTCATCATCATCATCATCCTCATCGTAATCATCATCATCGTCGTCACTGGATTCTTCTGAATCGTCATCATTTTTTTGTAAATCAATCTCGTCATTAGATTGTTTCGATAAACCATCAACATTATTAGCCACCAAATCTTTCATTGTATCAACTTCTCCTTCTGTGAATTTTTCGAAATCTCTTTCTTCTAAATTATTTAATGACCTTATTAAGTGTAATGATCTAAATATCTCATCCTCAATTTCTTGTTCATTATCAGTTTTTAATGGTAAGGTATTTAAAAACTCCTTCAAACTTTCATCTTCATTGTCATAATCATTATCTAGTCTCAACTCTTTCGAATCTTCTGTGATGAATTTGAAAATCAATCTTTCAGGATATACATTGATTTTCTTTCGATTAAAAAAATCATTCACATTTTTGATATCCATTCTCAAAAAATCCAACGCCATTGGATGATCAGGTTCAACAGACTGAGAAACATCAATAATATACAATCTGTTATTGTGAACAATTGAATTATATTCACTTAAATCAGCATGAATCAATCGACATTTTTGATACAATTTTCTCATATATATCAACATTTGCTGATAATAATAAACGATTTCATCTAAGTCCTTGAATGCATGATCTTTAAGCTTAGGTGAGGGCTCTCCATTTCCTTTGGTTAAATACTCCATCACTAAAACATGAGATCTTAATTCTATTGGTTCAGGACATGGTATTCCATTTATAAATATCCGTTTTAAATTTCTGAATTCTTTTTCTGCCCATATCTTAACCATCTTTCTAGGATTATTTTGATTTTTTGAATTTCTAAATCTAAATTCTCCATCAACATATCGTTCTCTATCTTTGAAAACTAATATTGACGTTTTATAAATTTTGACAGCATATTCTTTTGAGTTGTCTTCATCAAGAGTTCCATGGTAAACATTTGCTTCTTTTCCTGTACTTATACAACCATTTATTCTAGACAAGATTCCTTTATTTATAATTTTTGCTAAAAATCTCATAGTACGTGGATCTAAAACCTGCTCAACAGTTGCTCTATTTGATCTATCTTTCGTAACTTTTGGTCCTTTTTTCAATGGATCTGTTTTGATTTTGTCAGCATATTTTGTCACTATATCCTCTTTTTCAATTATAGTTTTCCCAGACGGTTTACTTGAATTGAGTTTGTAGTTTGAAACTTTTTCTTCATCATCAGACTCACTAAATGAGGTGATCTCAAAATCTTCTACTTTTCTGCTTAAAATTTGTGTATCATCATTTGTCATTGCTAATGTCTGTAATCAACTTTAGTTGCAACTTTCTTTAAAAAATTGAGTGATGAGGCTCTAAAAAATATTGATGTACAGTAGAAATAAGAATTTAAATTTTAAAAATATAATTTCGATTCATTATTATAAACGATCATTTTGTTAAGACTATGACCATACCTGCCATTAGTCATCAATTGTTACCCAAAGTATGATAAATTAAATCTACATACATAATGGTTTACTAACTAAATTAGAAATTTTTAGGATTCATTCCATTATTTATTGGAGTAGAGATTATTCTAGGCATAACTATACTAAATAAAGCTGGAGGATTATATGGAATACTATCATTATTCACAGGTCATCCAATAAATTTTTGGCAATGGCTTTACAATTCTTTAGCATTGATTTCATTACCGATCTACGGGACAGCATTAGTTAACTTGAATGTTAAAACAAAAAATGTTCGAAAAGTTTCTTTAGCTACAATTGTTTATGTCATAGATTCAATTATTGGTTTATTTTATACTTTTTATTTTATTTATTTTTGGTTTTCTTCCGAAGAAGGATCAACAAGCTCGACTGAAAGAGATGATTTGGTTGACTTATCATCACAATCGAGTTCACAAGCCAGAGAATTATTTTTCACATTTAGTACTACCATAATTGTAACTGCATTTAGAACTTACTTCACATTGATCATGGTTTCTTTTTCCAAAGCTTTATTAAAACAACATTACATGGATTTAAGGTACAATGAGAATAACTCGAATGACAACAATTTAGTTACGAGTCTAGATGAAGGAGAAATAGATGTCATTAACTCAACTGGGTTCATTGGAGAATTTAGAAAAGCAGTATTTGACTTGGAAACTAGATCTAAGGAACTACTTAATAATGTTTTAAATTAAATACATAGAATTGAAATACTTTTCTACCTTCATCTCAAAACTCTTTAATACTCAACAACAGAGCAAGTGAAAATGGTTCTTTATATTTAGTAGATGGATATAATTATTCTCTTACGTGATACATCTAAGACCACTCTTTGTAAGGCTTTTGTATCATCAAAGCATACATTTTGTACTGTATTATGTTGCATAAAGTTAAAAAAACTGCAGTAATATTAGGGTAACCACGAATAATCTGCTTGACTAATTTAAAGCATTATACATTACATAAAGCACAAAATTTAAATATGCACAGTGTGGTTTTTGAAATTTAAGGCAAACATCAGATTTTGTTTATAATATAGAAATAATTTTTGTTAGTTCCGGTCTTATTCCTATGGGGCAAACACCGAGTTCAAAACTTGACAAAGCTTCAACAGTTCAATTAACCACAAATGAGATTTATGACTTGTTTTTTACAAGATGCTTATCATTATTAAAGCCATATGAATTGTCATTACTCGAAAAGATATTCGATAACAAGTCCACAATCAATTCTTTGGAATTGGCAAATATATTAAGGTTAGTCCAGGAGAGTGATCAAGAACATATTGAATCAAATCAAAGTTTACAGAATACAACAGATTCATTATTTCATTTAATAAAAAGAATTGGCTCGTTTCCATTTTTGAATATAAATGGAAGATCACAAGAACTCACTTTTCAAGAATTAACTATTGCAACTATTATACTAAGTGGTAGATGTAAAAAATTAATCAAAGAGAGTTTTGATTTTACAGACTTAATTTTTGTATCATTGAGCAATAATCTATCATCAAATATTGAAAAAATTAACTCAAAAGATCATGTTGAGGTTAACCTTTTTTTACCTTTTGAGGAAAATGATAATATTCAAACAAAATCAAAGAAAATCATTTGGTCTCATATCATTTCGAATTACAAAATAAATGATAATATGATTGAAAATTTGAAAGTAAATGCTAAGTCTTTGCAAGAGTTAATAACCTTAGTTTTAATTCTCAACTCAATCGAAAAACAAACACACGAAGAAATGGTTAAAATTTTGGAAAGAAGAATAAATGAATGGAAAAATTTCGAGGAATATTCTTATTATCTTTTGAAATATTTGAATGTTGAGTTACTAGCTAATAAACTTGAGGATGAAGAAATTAAATATCGTGAGTTTTGCATAGGAATAAACAATTTAATCCCAAAATTCTTGAGCGAAAACTTAAGTAAGTTGGTGATGATAAGTATCCTTTCACCTTTCAAGAATGAAGGATCTAAATCTGATAGCTTATCGAAGGAGCAAAATATAGTCAGTGCCAAACAGTCAAATTTCCAGGCTTCACAACTTGTGACGCAAGCATTTATTTCATACATATCTGCAATTACCAAAGGAATTAGTATACCCATAGTCATAAATGAGAATAACATGGTCAAATTATATAGTGGCTCAGAAACAGGGTTTTCAATTAGAACTTTGGAAACAAAAATATTCAAATGGCAGGCACCAACATTAATGATAATTAATGGGAAAAGACTTAAACAAAAAGCATTATCAAGTCGGAGGTATCAAGAATTTAAAGAACAGTATCCTTCGTATTTTAGATCACAAGAACCAGAATTGCAAGATTGGCAGAAACATAATGACAGAATCACGTACGCTGTTTTAATCAATCAACCGTGGAGAAATTCAAATAAAGCTAATTTTGGTGATGAATTATCAACAATTATTTCAGTTCTGCCTAGAGCTGATTATTATAAAAGCATACATAGCGATGTGATACAAGGAAAGCTGATTTATTTCAATAATTTAGGAATGGGTTTAGGTTTTGGCAATAATCAGCCTTTAAACAAAAGCAATGTGAAAAAACTACATCCTGGCGATGTTTCATTAACAATAGAATCCAATTTAGAATTTGCCATTTTTAGACATTTAGTGCAGAATAATGACACATCTTTTTTTAACAAATCACTGCAACAACAGTTACAAAATCAAGATTTTGAGGATAGATTTTCTATTCTATCATTGGAGGTTTGGGGTATTGGATCAAATGAAGAATTAGAAGAACAAAAGAAGCAGTGGGAGTGGGAAGAAAAACAAGCAGAAGCTAGACAGAGTGTGAATCTACGAAGTTTAGGAGAAGAGAGAGCGTTTTTAGAAATGGTAGGCTTAGTGGGTAAAAATAATGCTGGTGGATCCATATAATTTCCAATTTGTTATCATATTATCGCTAGAGAATAAAATTAGTGATTAGTTACCAATGATGATTTTCAAAAATACCTAAATTATATTCAAATAATTCTGAGATTTTTATTGTCGCTAGAATTTAAGGTGCTTGAATATATACTAATTACCTTCAAACTTTTGAGCCTTTTGAGCTCATTTAAAAACTCTGACGCATATTATACAGAGGATCAATCGAATATTTTAGATCTCTTAAATCTGCCACTTTTACCCGAATTTGAAACAAAATGCTCCTCTTCAATATTTATTGCAATTAGAATAAAGTAAATTCTTACAATTTCGTTCGAATTTGAAAGAAAAATCAGATAGGATAATTAAATTAATTATAAAATAAAGCCTCAAAAAATGAATTTCAGTTCAAAATTTGTCAACTAAGTAAGAGAATTTTCATTTTAATAAACCACTAATAAATGTAAAATTCTTTGGCATATAGCAAAGTTCAAGTGAGACCATTGAGTATTGTTTTAAAAGTCGGAATGTTTGGAGCTTAGGAAAAAGTTACACAATTGACTGTCTTAAATCTGAATTAATTTCAAAATTTTGTTTGCTTTAGTTTTGTAACTTAAAAAAAAAAATAAATTAATCTGAAAGTTTGCATATCAATTCGATCATTTAAACCATTAGTCGAAGTACTGAGTAAAGCTACAACAACAAATCTGAAATATCATTTTATTCATTCCTTAGGACATTAATTGACTCGCGATGCCTTCAATCAATGATGAAGATGAAGAAATCAGAAATTGGCAAAATATTACGATGAACAATAGTATTGAGACTGATAATAACCGGAAGATAAAGAATCTAGAAAATACAATTTTCAATAATAATGATAATACTGAAAGAAGTAGTGAACCTACTCTCAACAACAATACCCAATCGTCAACTCAATCCTCAAATAAACCTTTAAGAGAACAAAATATTGATGAAATATACAAGACTATTTCAAGAGATACAATTCCACAACAAAATACATATAATGAATCATTATCTTCGAAAAATAAAAAATCAAGTAAAGCATCGGATGGACGAGATGAATCATCTAGAACAATCGGTAATCCACTATCGTTCTACAGTCCCTATCAAGATTTTCAAGAATCAAGATATAATTCTGACGAAGAACGTATTCATGATGAGCAACAACATCACCAACAGCAAATTGACCGTGAAGCCTTGAGAGGCGAACGAAAAAGATCTATTATACCACGATTTTACCGGAAAAAGAATAAAGGAGATAGAATAAGTGAAATAAATTTTCCTGATCCAGATTCAAATAAAGCAGCTAGTGAAAGAACTTCAAATTTTATTACAAGCTTGTTGCAAACTGGAACATCAATAAATATATTAGCTTCATGTTTTTTAAGAGACGAAGGTGGTATAGATATTGCTCCGTTGTTGATGTCTTTGATTGGTTTAAAAGTAACATCTGTCTCACAAAATGAACCCAAAAAGACTACCAAGTTCTTACTACATTTGGAATATGGTTTAGGAGAACATAGGATGAAATGGGTTTTGGAAAGAAATGTTACTGATTTGATGACCCTCCATTCAACATTTAAATGGAAAAAGAAGAAAATGATTGGTGATAAAAATATAACTTTACCTAAATTTCCTAATCCTTTTAGTATTCTGGATAATAGAATTGAAAAAGTCAAAGAATACATCTCAAATCAAAATCAAGATCCAAATAAACAGCATTTACAACAAGAATATCAACAACAACAATCAACTACCGGGCCTTCGATGGCTCATGAAACTCATTCAATATTATCAAATCAATTATCTAAAGTCAGACTGCGTTTAGGTAGTATATCATCAATCACTTCAATTGAAAAATTTCACGAAAAGAAACACAAAAATCCATATTATATTCCAGAGGTTGAAATGTATCTAAAACAATTAATGAAATTAGTTTCCTTGGAACCCAACTCCAATACGTTATTTATGTTTTTTGAATTATCACCTTTATCAACATTATTAAGTTATGAAAGCGGGTTTCAAGGTAAACAAGGTCCAGTTCACATAAGTGGATCAGCTAACTCTCAAGGTTGGAGAGTTGGTCATTTCAAGGCAAATGATTTGAAAGGTATTTATGATAGAAGAACGGAAAAATGGTTGCTTGTTAGACATTCTTACATCATGCATGTCTCAGACATTAATTCTACTACACCATTAGAAGTGTTTTTAGTAGACTCTAAATTCCAAATTGATGCTTCACATCAAGATGAAAAGGAAATTCATGATGAACAAACGTTTAAAAAATATTCAGCTAAATTAGAAGAATCAACCAACAAGATATTTCCACATATGAAAATCACCTTAGAAAATAGTGAAAGAAAATTAGTTATCAGTCCTAAAACTCCTAGAGATCATAATTTATGGTTCGAGTCTTTGAAAAAAATGAAAGAATCAACAATATGGTCTCAACACAACAGATATAATTCATTTGCACCCGTTCGCCAAAATTGTTTTGCTCAATGGTTTGTTGACGGTAGAGACTATTTTTTTGCAGTTTCAACTGCTTTGGAAATGGCAAAAGATACTATTTTTATACATGATTGGTGGCTTTCACCGGAGCTTTATTTGAGAAGACCTGCTAACGGAAATCAACAATATAGAATTGATAGATTATTACAGAGAAAAGCACAAGAAGGTGTCAAAATTTACATAATTGTATATAGAAATGTTGGTACAACTGTTGCAACAGATTCGTTATATACCAAACATTCTTTGTTATCATTAAATGAAAAAAACATACATGTTCTTAGATCACCTAATCAATTATTGCAAAATACGTACTTTTGGGCTCATCATGAAAAACTTTGTATTGTTGATGAAACTTATGCATTCTTGGGAGGTATTGATTTGTGTTATGGTAGATTCGATACTCCAGATCATGCATTAACAGATGATTCAGATATGAACTTTGCTTCATTAGATCCAGATGAGAAATTGAATGCAAAACATTTCAATGATTTTCAAGTATTTCCTGGTAAGGATTATTCAAATCCGAGAGTTCAAGATTTTGTTGAATTAGAAAAACCATACGAATCAATGTATAATAGAAAATCAACTCCAAGAATGCCATGGCATGATGTTCATATGTTTACTTATGGTAAGGTTGCAAGAGATTTGTCTAGACATTTTGTTCAAAGATGGAATTATTTATTGAGACAAAAGAGACCAAGTAGGTTTACACCATTATTGATACCACCCTCAGAATTTACAGACGAAGAAGCTATTGCTCATAGAATGGACGGAACTTGCGAGATCCAACTCTTAAGATCATCAGGTAATTGGTCATTAGGTTTAAAAGAACATGAACAAAGTATTCAAAATGCATATTTAAATTTAATTGAAAATTCGGAACATTTTGTGTATATTGAAAATCAATTTTTTGTTACTTCATGCTTTATTGATGGAATAGAAATTAAAAATAGAATAGGTGATGCATTAGTTGATAGAATTATTCGTGCTCATCGAGAAGGAACAGCATGGAAAGCAATTATTGTTATACCTTTGATGCCAGGTTTTCCAGCTCAAGTCGATGAAGCAGAAGGATCATCAGTTCGTGTTATAATGCAATGTCAATACATGTCTATATCAAGAGGAGAAACCTCAATTTTTGCAAAGTTACGTAAAATAGGCATTGATCCTGATGATTATATTCAATTTTTTTCATTAAGGAAATGGGGTAGAATTGGACCTTCTAGATCTTTAGTTACTGAGCAATTATATATTCATGCCAAAACTATGATCGTTGATGATCGTGCAGCTATTATTGGAAGTGCAAATATAAATGAAAGATCAATGAGAGGTGTTAGAGATTCAGAAGTTGCGGCAGTAATTAAAGACGACTTTTTAATTTCAACCAAAATGAATGGAAAACCTTATGAAGCTGGTCGTTTTCCTCATACATTAAGAATGAGATTAATGAGAGAGCATTTGGGTGTTAGTATTGACATTTTGGACTTGGTGGAAAGAAAATTTGAAAAATTTAAAAATTTTGCTGAATCAAATGAAGGAGAAAAATTTGCAACCAATAATTTTAAAAATCAAGAATATAAAATTTTATCAGCAATGATTGAAATTGCTACTAGAGATGTATTAAAACAACCAGATGGAAGTCAAAGATGGCAAAATTTTGCAGAGATTTCAAACTTAGATTTAGAGATCGACAAGGTTAATTTTGAAGAAGAGAATACAAATTTACCAGAACCATTATTCTTACCGGTTTCATTTAATAATAGAACTGGACCATTTGAAGCAAATAAAGGTATACGTGACAAAAAGAAACATTCTTACGATAACAGAGTTCAACATAGTGAAGCTCATAAACGTGATGTAAAAGGAGAAGGTTTAGATAAATATAAATCTAAGTTGGCCAAATCAGCTAGATTGGAAAGCACAAAATTCTTAAAAGAGTTATCTTTAAAGACAATGGCAGAACCTACAAAATCATTCCTTCCTGATTTAAATGAGATTTTAGAATTTTTAAATGCAGATGATCATGAAATGACAGATGATATGGATGAAGAAAGTGAGAGAATAATCAATGAAAGAAATAAAGAAAGATGGGTCTTACTCAAAAAAGTTTCATACTTACAAAGAGTTGCTGCAAAAGAAGCACATGCCATTGATGAAGAGAACAAAAAACGAACAGCATTAGGATTATCACCACCAAACACATCTTTTGATACAAACTCATCACCAACAGCCACCAATTCGAATGACCACAGTGGAGCAAGAAATTCATCGGATGGTATTGCTACAGACTTTAAAGATAAACAATATCCAACAGTTTCATTGACCGATCAAGCTACTAAAGATTTAGTAGAAAGTATCACAACTCCAGAAGCAAAAGTTTCTCCATTCTTAGATCCTTATGAATTCGAAGATCCTATGAATCCAATGTTTTATGAATTCTTATGGAATGAATATGCTAGAAGAAATACTGAAATTTTTAGAATGGTTTTTCATTCTCAACCAGACGATAATGTTGGTAGATGGTCAGAATACACACATTATACTAAATTACAAAGTAAATTTATGAAAACCCAGGATTTAGAAGTTGATCAATCAGGTAATAGAAACTCAGAAGAATCAAGTGATGGAACTAATACAACCAAAGAAAATAGTCAATCTAAGAACGAAAATGAAGCAGATGAATTACAATCCAAATTTGCCAACAATGCTAGAATGGGTGATTCGGAAGAAGAATCAGAAGAGAATGATAGTTTTGGAATCTTAGGTAAAGTACCACAAAAAAGAGAGGTAATTCAACATGGTCATGAAAAATTGAAAAATAAATTACAAAGAAGAGTTAGTACTCTCACTGGTATATCTGAACAAACTGGTGATGATGAAGAAAAAATGGAGATGGAACAAAATGAGAAAGAAGAAGAAAGACAAAAAGAAGAAGAAGAAAAACTCAAACCTCAAACTTTTTCTAAAATTAAGAAAAATAGAGCTAGTGCTGCACTGACAAGAAGAAGAATAAAAGCTGGTGAAGCAATTTACGATAAACAAACTGCTGAGAAATTATTAAATTCAATTCAAGGTCATTTAGTTTACTTTCCAACAGAATGGCTCGATCAAGAATTGGATAATAATAATTGGTTTTATAATACAGATAGATTGCCACCTATGGAAATCTATGACTAAATAACGATTGATTTTATAATACAAGTAACAATTCATGATTAGAAGATATTATATAATGTAGTCGAGCTCTAAATTCTAAAATTATCACGTTGGTTGTTAATTCCACTTTGATCTGTACGCGCAATAGTTTGTATACGTTATATTCTAGTTGAAAGAAAAAAATAAAAATAAATTTGATTTAATAATATCATGTTTCTTCAATTATTATCATACATAGGAATTGTGGTTGGTTTTATATTTTTAATATTATCAATTGCTTCAGGGTTGTATTATATTTCAGAACTAGTTGAAGAACATACAGAACCAACCAAACGATTTTTGAAACAACTTATTTATATAATAATTGGTATATTTGTTTTATTAATACTATTTGATTCATTCCCAATTAAATTGACATTGTTTTCAATATTTTCAAATTATATATACTTGAAGAATTTATCCAAATTTCCATACATCGAGTTAACTTCACCAATTTTCCTTGGTTCATGTGTTTTAGTTGTTGCTAATCATTTTCTATGGTTCAATCATTTTCACAACCCATATATTCCACCATTGGAAGTTAGATTAAAGCCTGATTATCAACCACCAAGCATACCAACATTTGTAGAAATATGCTCATTTTTTGGTTTATTGATTTGGTTCATCCCCTTTGCTTTATTTGTTAGTTTAAGTGCTCATGATAATTTACTACCACATCATGTAGAAGGCGATTCACAAAATAAGAAAAAGAAATCAGGTTTGGCAAAAGTTGTTGTTGCAAATATTAGGGAGTACATTTATAGAATAAGCAGACAATTTGGTTATGAATTAGATCCTCATCATGGATCAATTATTTATTAATAATTTAATTTTCAAGAAATTTTTCAACTGGTTCTCCAATAATATCTAAACTTAATAAGAATGTATCATGTCCATAATTACTAATATCATTTCCTAACTCAAAATATTCGACTTTTCCATTTTGATTGATGTCACGTAAAACATTTGCAATTTCTCTTTGTTGCCAAACAGGAAACAATATATCCGATTCGACTCCAACAACTAAAACATCTGTATTTCCTAGCTTTGCCATACCTTTTTTTAAGTCTAATAACCCATCTTCAATGTTTGGCTTTGAATTTGAACTTTTTTCTTTATATGGTTCATTAGGAATTGATAATTTTTCATTTGTCATATTGATATCTTTATCATAATACTTTTCTTCAGTCAATTTTCTGGTTCGTAAAGCTTTGGTCATGTTACTTGAACTCAAATCAAATAAATCCATTGCTTTTGAGACATATAACCAACTATTTGCATCATATTCTAAACAAAATTTCTCACCAGCATGGTCTAAATAAGTCTCAACTAAAAAATCGGGACATAATGCAGGTGGCTTTGACGCATCAGCTCTAGATCTACCAAATCTATATTCCCACTCTGGACCAGATCTGTAAGTCACGGTGGCAATCTCTCTTGCTAATTTCATACCTACATGTGGTGGTACCAGATTATAATAAAACCCTCTATTCCAATTTTTATCACTCATCAAAACTTGTCGTTGAGTATGTCTTAAAGCAATTGAGTAAGGATGCGATCTTGCACATCCACTAATCGATATAACTTTTTCTACTTCGTTTGGAAATTCCCAAGCATATGCTAATGATTGCATACCTCCCATGGAAGCACCTATTGAGGCATAGATTTTGTTTATTCCGAATTCATCTTTTATTAATTCTCTTTGAGCTCTAACCATATCATTTACGGATAATATTGGAAATCTTGTGGCATAATTCTCATTATTTGCAGGATCAATCGAAGATGGACCTGTTGATCCATAACATCCACCCAAGACATTGGTGCAAACTATAAAATATTTATCTGTGTCTAAATATTTACCAGCTCCTATGAAATTTTCCCACCAACCATTTTTTGGATTATTTGGTTGAGATTTTGCATGAGATGATGCAGAAAGCCCAGTGTGAATTAATATTAAATTGGACTTTGATTTGTTTAATTTACCCCAGGTCTCATATGCAATTTCATATTCTGGTAAATAACCACCATAATCTAAAAATATAGGCTTCTTAGATTTGTACAATTGAAATCCAGATTTAACAAAACCATAATCTGGTTCGGGCCCAGTATCTAATGATGAAGATCGTCCTAAGATACCTTGTGATAATTCATGGTTTTTTTGCTCTAATTTGTCTAGACATGGAAAGGATAGCTGAGGATTGGATCCTGTAGTGTTTGTACTAGCATACCTTCTTTTTATATGAAATTTATTAGAATTTGATCTATGATAAATTGACTTTACAATTTGTGATCGTAGTATAATATTTGTTCTATGAGTCGACATTAAGAAGTGATATTTGAACTACTATGACAAATCTGAGTCTAGCGAATAAGTGTTAATTACAAATCATGGAATCTGATAAATTTATCGATTACTAAATTTAACGTGCTTTGCTTTATTTTCTTACGTAAGAAATCGTAACCTGGTTATGTAATATTTTGAATTTTTTTTAAAACAATTTAGATTTACCATTCTCAAGTTATGGCTAGACCAATTGAGTTATGGTATATCATATATCTTATTTATCCCATAACTTTTGTTGGTAGCATACCTTTGACTTTATTGTTTCAAAAATACAATTCAAATATTTCAACAATTTTTTGGGTAAATTTTTTAGAACAATATATTGTAAATAATGGTTTTGGATACCTATATTTCACTTTAATTTATTGGTTGAATGTTTATGTATTTTTCAACAACAAACAACAGGTGATCAAGTTTTCAAAATTGTATGCTATCAATACTATTTGGATCATTGCTTTGATTGAATGGTGTTTTGGATCATCATTATTTGAAAGAATCAGTCTCTTGACTGGTGCTTATTGTACAACGCCAAATATCTTCAAAGAATATCAATGTTATAAAAGTAACGGCAAGTGGATCAATCCATTTGATAGCTCAAGTCATTATACTTTATTAATTTCATCATCTTTGATTATTTGGTATCAATTGATAAATACAAACTATCTTAGTATTCATTTACATCGATATTTATATATTGATTTTGAAAATCATCAATCAATTGATCCACAACAGCAACTTCAAAGTGATACTTCAATCAAAAACCAAAACGTTATTTATCTCGTCATATTAACATCGAGTATATTTCTTTTCCTATGGTATTTATCCTATATTATTACTTCAATTTTCTTTCATACAATTGGGGAGAAATTTATAGGACTTCTATGTGGTTTATTTATTCCAACAATTTTGAAATTTATTAATTGAACAATTGAGAATTCTAGATTATGATTTAATAGATATCTAAATAGACATAGAAAACCTATTGAGAAGATATTTCAGCATGTTCATACATTATATTATACGTGACTTGGATACATATTGATTTAAAAATTAGTATAATCTTTCAATCTTTCATCACGTATTGCGCACATAGCAGCTTTTTGAGCACTGATCTTCTTTTTTGTATCAAAACCTCTACCAAATAATTGATTCTCAATGTAAACATCATTAACAAAAATCTTTACTTTATGCTCTGTTTCATAATGATCTTCTCTATAAACTGGTGCAATATGTACTTTCCCCAAAATTGCATGTAAATCAGCTTTTGCTTGTAAATCAACATCCTTGAATAAATGGTTAATCTCAAAAATTCCATCTCCATTTCGAACGTAAGGATAATCAGGATTGTGAGGCATGTTAACTGGTCTGACAAGTACTTGAGCAGATCTTTGCTGCAGAACGTATTCTTGTTGTGGAAATGGTTGCTGCAGAACTTCTTGTTGTTGATAATCTTGTTGTTGATAATCTTGTTGATAACCAGGTTGTGCAAAAGTTTGATTTGTATACCCAGGTTGATGATAGCTCTGAGCATAGTTATTAGTAGGAAACCCTTGTTGAAAACCCTGTTGTCCTTGAATAGCTAGACTTGGACCTCGAGGCACAAGACCTTGAGAGGTGACAGGACCAGATGATAAAAGTAGTGGTTTTTCTTGTGGAGTATGATTATTTCTAATATAGTTTTCTGCTAATATATTGAATAATTGGTTAAGTAAAAATTTATCTCCTATTAATGCTTTAGCTGCATTAACTTTAGCCTTGTCGATACTCTCACGAGAGACTCCCACATTACCATATTTTTCACCATTGATCATAACTTGAGCAACATAAGGATCTGATTCAACTAAAACAATCTCATATGATATACTATCTTTTTTTAACATGTTTAAATTAGTAAATGATCTAAAGATCAAATCTAATTCTGCTAGTTCAAAGTTAACCAACGGTTCATGCTTGACATATGTATTTGTAATCAATGGATCGTACAACTTATTCAACCATCTCTTGATATCCAGTAATTCATAACCGTTCATTTGTAAACCTGCTACATAAGCCAAAAAAATGTTTGAAATAATTTCACTTTTTTCTTCACTTGTTGCTTCATTGGATAAATCATATCGCAGAATATCAACCAAATTGTAACCAAATGCAAATCTTGATAAAATCACTGGATCTAACAATTTATGTCTTAAAACTATGATATCATCATTATATAATTGTGGAAATTTTTCGTCTAAAATTTGAAGAAGGATAAATTCCATGGTAGATCTACCTTTCAAAGCTAATCTTGAATTATGAGATTCATTCCATTCAGTTGGTGACAGCTCCAAAAAATCAGAAGGTTGACGATATGATATATCTGTTCTTATTCTCAACATTAATCTTTCGTTATCAATTGGTGGTAAACTTGGTGGATAAGAACTAACATTGATTTCTTTGGAATAGGATTTCATTGTATTATTCATCTTAAGTACATTGATTTTTAAATCTTCAGGTATTGATGGATTATAATCTAAAATATCCCCAATAATTTTATCTGTCATTTGAGCTTTTTTAAAGTCGATGTGGTAAAATAATGATAATAATGGCAATAATCCATTTTCATACAACTCTCTCATTCTGATGGCTACTTTGATATGGGGAGTTTCAACAAACAGTTTCAATCTATCAATCAAAGCTTGATTATTATTAAAATCTCTACTTTCAATAATCTTCATGAAATTTTTATACTCGTCTACTGTGGGAGCCTTTTCGAATATACCTTTCACTGTACCTTGAAATTGTGTTACATTTCCTTTGAGTTGAGTTAAATCATCACAGACGGACACAAGCGAATTATTAGATGTCATATCCGTTATCAATTAAAACTTTCAACTTATTGTGATAATAATTTTTATTTTTTTTTGTAATTCAAAAAAGATTCACTCGTAATTTTTTTTTTTCATTTTTGATCTACCAATTGCAAAGAAATTTTAGCAGGAAAATTTCAAGTAAAATACGATATGATAAATTTATATAATAAACCTTTTATATTAAACCTAATGACTGACTACATAACAGTATACATAACCTTTTTTTAAAAAACAGAAAGAAAGCAAATAAAATTAAACTGAACATGATTTGAAATGTACTTCAAAACCACTTTTAAATAAATACAATGAAATGAACTAGCAAAACCTAGTCAAATTATATCAAAGCAGCTGCTAAACCGGCAGCAGCAACAAAACCAACAGCAACTTTGTTAGCACCACCTTCATAGGTTGAAACACCTGCTAAAGTAGTTGAGTTTGAACCAATTGATGATGTAAATAAAGTGGATTGAGCAGTTTCAGTAGCTAAAACACCTTCAGTAGTTGAAACAGTAGGTGTGACGGTAATATCAACGTATGAATCTTCTTCGGTTGATGCAGATGGACTAATAGATTCTGGAACAGCTGGTGAAGATGTAGTAGCAGCACTTTCTGGAGTAGCTGGAGTAGCTGGAGTAGCAGCACTTTCTGGAGTGGCTGGAGTAGCAGGAGTAGCAGCACTTTCTGGAACAGCAGGAGTAGCTGGAGTAGCAACATCAGAACTTAATGGACAGTATGTTGTGTAAATTGTTTCAACACCTTCAACAGTGGTGGTTACAACTGATAATGTTGATGGTTCACCTGCTAAGCTTGATGATGGAGCTGGTGATGGAACTGGAGCTGGAGTTTCGGATGAAGCAGCTTTTTCTTCAGAACTTAATGGACAATAAGTGGTGTAAACAGTTTCAATTCCTTCAACAGTAGTGGTAGCAACAGATTGAACAGCATGGTTAACAGTAGTATCACATTTGTTATCTGAACATGAAGTGATAGTGACTTCAGTAGTTTGATGATCAGTTACAGTTTGCAATTGAGTAGAAGTAGTCAAAGCGTATGATGATGAGACTAAAGCAGCAGCAATTGTTAATAAAGTTTGTGATTGCATTATGATGATATTTATATATGAATTTAAAACGAATGTAAGTAAAGTTGGATGACAGTTATCAAAACTTGTATATGATTGATAATAAAATAAGTTTTTCCATTAAGGGACTTTTCAATGAATTTATATATTATTCAAATCTTAGAATTGAATGTAATAAATAAAAATTCAACGCCTTGCCATGAAAGGAGTTGTCATAATTAGAATAGATAATAATAATAATCAATAAAAATAATCGTGGATTGATTCTTAAAAGCCATGTATAATTCAAAATAATATGATAATAGTTGTGTAATTAACAATAAGAAACACCAAAGAATTAAATTAATTAAATGACGTGTTAAGGTACCACTACAGGAGTTCCCAATTAAGCTATAATTTCATTGGATAAAGCTAATAAAATGATTATTCAAAGATCTCTCCTTTAATAAAATAATATTCTTTCGCATCAAAACACCAGAATATCAAAACAAAAACAAACAAAACAAAAACAAACAAACATAGATTCTTTTTTATATGCAAACCATCAAATCAGTATTTGATCCATCACTGCAAAAGCTCAACTGTAAAAACTGTAATAGAGTTTGTCGACACCAAATTATGTAGTATTGTAGTTCAAATACCTCTCTATGTATCATACTAGTTGATTCCTCATTTTCAGTGTCAAAAATACTCACACGATGCGTTCTGAAGTATATTATTATTATTATTGTTATTATTTTTATTTGGTTGACGCGTTCGCTTATTTTTGAAAAATTAACGTGTTAGTACACGGACGCTACCATTTTAATATCAAGTCTAGATTTGAAAAGACCAAGAAACACAATGTTTCGATTTCTATTACGGTTTTGATGATGATGATTCATTTGATTATTGAAGTTCTTCAAAATTCAAAAATTCAAGCAATCTCTTATATATAGGAATATTTATGGCTTACTATTCAAACAGCTGGTCTCTTTCAATTTAGGCCTCTTCTTTAGGTTCTGAAGTGAAAGTTACCTTTCAATTACCTACAAGATATGTTTGGTTTTCATATAATTAACTAGAGTAGAGGACCTATAGTTGTATATTATTTAATTCAACATTATATTCATCTCCCAATCTTGAACTACACTGACCCAATCATCTCTTGATTCTTGCATTCTTTTTCTTCTCCATACTTCAAGCATAATTTGTCTTGCTCCCCAATAAGATCCTAAATATTGTGCAATATCAGCACCCCATTTTTTAAAACCAAATTGTAATTCAGTTGATATAGCTTCACAACCAGCAATAAAACCTTGCCAAAATAAAGGAATTATACAAGCTTCGTCTTTAGCAATCAATTGTTGAATCGAATTTAAATGCTCTAAAGTTTTGACAACTTTATCTTGAAGTTTATCTGGACTTATTTCTTTAATCAATCTATTAAAATAAATCATTAAAGCATAATAAAATGACATTATGTGATGATAAGTGGCTTCGTGCATTGATGAATAAAACTTTAGTTTTACTTTATTATTGATTATAGTATTTTGATTTTCATATAATTCCCAATCTAGCTTCCAATTTAATAATCGACTATTAATGTCATCTATTTTAATTTGAAATTCTTCACCTAATGATTTATTGATTCGTTTATAATAAATCTTTGTTCTTAAAATTTCCACAATTTGACTAAATAAGATAATTAATGAATTTGGTAAACCATATAAAGCATCGGTTGCAAAATTTTCATCATTTTTTTGAGTATTTATTAATTTTTTATTGACAAATGATGGTGAAGTTGAAGATTTGGATTTAGATTTTGGTGTTGTTGTTGAAGATTTAAAAGTGCTATTAACAATAAAGTCAATTCTATTCTTTTTATTTCCATTTGACATTTGTGATGGATTTTGTTTCCATTTATCACCATTTACATCATATCCACTACCAATATCACTTTCGAAATCATCTTTTATATTTTCAAAATTTAAACAAGTTGAATCTTGAATTAATTTAAGTGACGAAAATATACGATGTAATATTCTTGCTTTCGATGATAATTTTTTTTTATTCTGCATCTTGGCAACTATAACTTTACCACACCATGAAATATACAAACTTGTATCTTGCATTGTTCCCCAAACTAAATCAACACTTATCATTGACATTACAGCACACAATACATCTTTATATTTTTCATTATTAACACAATGTTCGATTCCTGATAAATTGTTATCATTTCTTGAGTTATTCAACAATTGTTTAACAAATAAACTAGCTTGATTTCTTAATGCTATTCCTAAATTCAAATAAAATCTCATTTGCTCGGAATTTTTAGGAAATTTGGATTGTAAATTAAATGCTGAAACAGCTAATAAAGCATTCAAGAGAGCATTCTTTGCCGTCGAAGTTTTTCCCAAAGCCAGTAATTCACCAATTGCCATTAAAGCTCTTGGGAAATAAATTGCTTTCCAAGGATTTTCAGTCAATGGTATAACAGTCATCAAATCGGCGACTTCTGTGACATAATAATTCAATAAATATCTAGTTAATGGTTGAACTTGTAATGCGGTTATTGGTATACCTACATGATGTTTTTTTGACGTAGTCAAAGATAAATCAAATGGTAAAGTCAATGGATTTTGAATTATGTTCATAATTGAAGTCAACAAGTTCTTGTCATTGAATTGATCACCTGTTACAAAATCAGCATCATCTTGAGCAGTTGATTTCGCATGTAATTGAATTTCTAAATTCTCATTCATTTGATATGGATTATTATAGAAAAAATTTGAAAAATTGGAATAATAAATTGGATCAATTAAATTTTCTGGATGATTTAATAAGTTAGACATTGACATATTGGTATTTGAAGTATTTGGTTGTGATTGTGAATGTGAAGGTTGCGAAACACTACTTTTATGAAACACCAAATTTAACAAATCTGGATTATTGAAATTATAATTTGAATCATAAATACTTTCATTTGGTGTTGGTAAATTTGAATTGGATTTGGTTTGTTGAAAATTATTTGTATTGTCGAATTTATTCATCAATTCTAAGAATTGATTATCCAAAGCAGCTGCTGTGACTAAAGCAGCATCTTTTAATTCATTAGATAACCAAAATTGATCATGTGGTGGTGCTGCAGCACTATTATTACTGCTTTCATTAATTTCAGGTGTAATATTTGAATAAGAATTATCCTTTATGTTTTGCGTTGGAGCTTTCTTAAATTTCTTGTGTTTAGGTAATGGTACAACAGGTTTTTTAATTGCTTTATTAACTTTCGATGGACCTTTGAATACACCAAATGGACCTTTCATTTTAGTACCATTATTTATAACATTTTTATCATTGAGTGCATTATGAAGTATACTCAAATGATTATCCATTTCTTCATAAGTTTCATATGGTTTTGACCATTTGACAAAACCTACCAATCGTCGTTGAAAGAATTCTTGTGTATTATTATTAGTGGAAGTACCTTCTTCTTCAAAAGGTGTTGATTCTTTGTTATTGGGAAACACTGTTTGAGTAGATTTGACATTACCATTTTTCATTGGTTTGAACTCTATTGGTAATGACCATCGTAGCTTAATATCATAACCTGCACAAATCAAACCTGCTTTTTTACATCTTTCACATTGTGGTTTAGTTAAATCACATTTAATCTTTCTTGATCTGCAAGTAAAACAACCAGTAAAAGTTTTGGATCTTTTCACTTTTATCGGTAGGATTGGTTTAGTATCATCATCTGGTGTTAATGGTGATGAAATATCTGACATTTCGGACTTAATTATATTTCAGTAAATAAAAATAATACTTGGTGCTCATCGTTGACAGATTCCATTTATGAAACAGAAAAAATTAGTCACGTGAGTAAATTAACATAAGTAAACTTTAAACAATTAGAATAATTGATACAAACAAAGCGAAACTTGAACATGTTAACTCGGTCTTCCTATGTTAAACTTAAAAAAATCAAAACTTTTTATTGTATATATTTGGAAGTAAACTCTATTTGCTAAATCAAATACAATCTAATTTTTCATTTCGTTTCGTAGCTCTTTTAAAAAGACTAAATGAATTTAGGGATTCAGATCATTTAATATTCTCAAATATCAATTGAATAGTTTCATCAATATGCCACTGTATCAATTTTATTTTCATTAATTTCATCAGTAACATATTCTAATCCATTTTTACGTAAAGCCCATAATTTTTCAATTCTATTAATTGCAATTTCAGCACTGGATGAACCAAGTTCAAGGCAGATTTTGAAAAATTTAGTAATTATTGGTTTTTGAGAATCTTCAGTACAATTTACACCAGCAATTATTATTGGCCATTGAATCATCAGAATTCCATAAGGAAATGACATTTTGTTAAAATTAGTAGCTTTCTCAAATGGTTCTATTATTTTGACCAATTTTTCATTCAAGGTTTTAATATGAGGTAATTCTGGTGGATCTAATAAAACCAGCGTAAATATTGTAATTAAACCAGCTAATACAAATGCTTGCTGTGAAATATCCATCCAACTTATCGTGATACTTGAATCATTTTCAAAATATAATGTATCACTAAGATTGTAAAAATAATTTGGTTCTACATGTGATTTACTTATGTATACTTTCTCATAATGTTGATAAAAACCACTAATTAATCTAATATATTCTAATGAATCATTTGGAACAAAATTTTGTGATTCTCTTTTTTTATTTAAAATTTTTGAAAGATCTCGAAATAAATGGATACATTCATTATCATAACCAAACATAATATTAAAAGAATCTTGAATGACACCAAATTGAATTAACACTTGTTTGACATACTCATCATCAAAATTTATAATTGAATTTAACTCTTCATCTGTTTTCAAAGTTCCTCCTAAATGTGAACTCATTCCTGCCAAAATTTCAAAATCAGCAAACCAAACTTTACACAAGATTAAAGTTTTTGATGACTTTATTTTACTATTAGTTGCCTTAATTATTATATCTTTTGCCCCTTTAAGATGTGGTCTCCAACTTTGTTTTGATGTTGATGCATTTGAGGATGTTAATAATAAAACAGTTAATAATATACTTTCAACATTTGATGTTAAATCATCTTTGACCAATTTATCTCTATTTTTAGTCAAAGCAGGACCTAATAATTTCAAACAAGTTGATAAATATGACCCATAATTATCCAAATCTTGTTGATTACTTTTCTTTTCATACACTATTTTTGCACCTTGTGATAATATAGCTGATAATAAAAAAGGTTCTTTAGCACCATACTGTAGTAGAGTATCTCTAATTGGATTTGAATATAGATTTGTAACTGAATCAAAAGCTCCTAATGGTAAAATTTGAGGGGCAAATGTATTATAAAATTCTTCTAGATATTTTCTTTCTTCGGCAGTTTTCAAATTTATGGAATCGATCGATATATGTCTAGGTATATCATCTGTGTAAATTATTGGTTGAACAGAATCAAAAGGTATAAAAAAAGATTGATCTATATTCATATTTATATTCGATGTAAACATAATATCATTGACAATATTGTTCAAATCTGATGCTAAAATATTCAAATCTTCATCATTATATAGACTACTATCAATTGGAGATGTATTATTTAAATTGAATGGAACTGATAATGATAATGGTTGTGGTTCTGATGGTGTTGATACACTTTGTTCTTCTTTCGTTATATAATCCAAACCATATTCTATTTGAGGATTCATCTTCTTTTTCTTATTCTTTTTATTGAAATTTGGTCCCAGATACATTTGTATTGTTAATGGTTTTATTCTTGACTTTGGTTCTATTATTGATTCATTAATTGTGTTAATATCTGTTGATTCTAATAATTTCTTAGATACTCTAGCTACTTTTTCACCAATTTCAGGATATGTACAATTTTTATTTAGTTTTGTACATTTACCACAATATGGTTTAACTTCATCACATTTTATTTTCCTTCGTTTACATTCTCTACATCCACCTCTACTATATCCCCTCCTTTGTTGATTCATAATTATAATTTTGAAATTTTAGAATCTGAAACGAAAAAAATATTTTAAAACATCCTACAGATTTTTTTCAAACTATTTGAATATCAATTAGAGTTGAATTACGATTGAAGATTCATAATTTATTTATTCAGGTACTCTATATCTTAATTGTTGACCTTCGGAATATATATAATTCAATTTGTTTTCAAAATCACCTGAAGATTTCAATTTCAAATATTTTTTATATAATAGTAAAGCTGTATTGGCATCTTCAATTGAATCATGATTTCCTTTTTGAACTTGTTCTTGCAACATTATATAAGCTAAGAATTTTAAACTCAATTGACGTTTAAAATCAGCTTTATAATATAAAATCGAAGTATCTCGAATTTGAGATTCTGGAACTTGTAAATTGATAGTTCTAAAGTCATTATACAAACCATGACCAACAAAAATTGCACCCAAGTTTAATAGTAACCATAATTTTCTGTATGCTGTTTGTAAGGTGACTAAATTTTTTGTACTTTTATAAACATCTAAATCATCAATTTCAATACCTGAAAAATTTGTTAAATAATCATAAATACTTGAGGTATGTACTATATAATCATCAATGAAAGCAACCCCTTCATCTGGTCCATCATTTCCTCGTAATACTGATATACGAGCCAATGATAACTCTTTAGGTTTAATCAATTTTTTGAATCCATCATATGATATTTCCAATTCTTCGGGTTTTAAAGTAACAAATTCAGCATCTATAGCAACCAAAGTACCAGGTTTTGGAGCCTCTGATTTAGTTAATATTTGATATTGCTTTTGATAAGATTCTCTAATTGGTCCTGCAAAGTGATCTCTATACAAAATTGCATCATCACCATGAAATGAATTTTGAAAATATTGAAACTGTGGTTGATCTTCTGTTTGATATAAAATGATTATTGGTTTTTTCCAACTATCGTTTAAATTGAAAACTTCTTTTTCTGAAATTGACATCACCAAGAAATCATTAAACAAAAACCATCCCTTTTCGGTTTTTATATATGAGACTAGATTATGTGCCCCGTTTCTAGAAGTATCAGCTTCATGACTTATTTCACAAACATATCCCAATAATTCATATTTTTTTTCTTTCAATTGTTTATTATATTGAGTTGTTGGAGTTGGTTTAAATGAAAACCCATTATTTTGATTTTTGGTGGCATAAAATTCAGGTAATAACCATTGTTTGAAATTATTGATCAATTGAAACTCTTCATTTGATAAGTTAACATTTAGTATTAAAATTGGAGGTAATTCTGTTATACTTGTTTTAATTTCTAAACTATGGGGATAAGAATGTTGATGTTGTTGACAAGGGATTGTTTTGTATTGATTCATGGAATACTCCAAATATGTCAAAATAGTTAAATTTTTTCTTACATTTGATAAATTAGTTTGATTATTATTAACATTTGGATTTATTAAAATGCTCATCTTATTTAATAAATTGCTAGGTGGTGTAATTAATTCTAATGAGAACATTGAACCAAATCTTTTATCATATATAGGGCAAGAATGTCCATTGCCCTTGATTTCTATTTCAAAAGATAATTTAGTAGATTCAAATGATTCCTTGAATTGTTCATCCAAATCTTTTGACAATTGATTCAACAAAAAATTATTAAATGATATAATCAATCCTTTAACTTCTTGACAATTTAGATTTAACAATTCATTCACATTAATTAAACTACTTGCTTGTTCATTATGATTCATAACTTGGGTAAAATTGTAAATTTTGACATTATTTGTTTTAGCTTTAAACATCATATCGAAAAGATATGCTAATTCATTTAAGATTGATGAACCTTCCGGTTGATTTTTGATAAGTTCAATATCCGCTGGTAACCATTCTCTATTCAATGTTTTTACAATCTGATTATAGATAGTTGGTTGAAAACGATATAGTTGTAATAATGAATTAATATATGAATTATCTGTATGATTCTCTAAACCACAATAATCATCTGATTTATTATAATAACTAAAATCAAAATCTCGAACACCAAATTTAGAATATTGAATTTGTAATCTTGAATAACATTTTGGTATTTTCGTATCACTTTTATATTCAAATATACTATCATCAAGTACATTTTTGTTATCATCTTTATCCTCATCATTTTTTTCACTTATAAATTTAGGTACTTGTAGGTCTTTTGACTCTTTAAGAGATCTATATTCATTTTGAATTGAAAATTTATTTGCATCAAATGGAATAGGACCCAATGTTTTGTCGGATTGTATCATTAGTTCCATGTCGATATTATATGGTAATTTTGATGTTTCCTTTACAAATTTCAAGTCGGTAGGAAAATTAGATAATAATAATTCTTTATAATATGGCATTCCAATTGCTGATAAAGGTATGGTATCATCGATGTCAATATATGCGTTATTGGCTTCAACCATATCTGGTTGTTCAATACTTTCAGGAAAGTTTACGAAACTTTTACTTATGGTTCCTGAATTTGTTATGGACCACAAATGAACGTTGCTATAACTATCATTAAACATCAAAAAATCCCCATTATCATTAATTTCCAAGTTTGACAAGCTTGGTGAAATATTGGATTGTTGTTGTTGCGATGGTAATAGATTAGCTTGATATAGATAAACGTTTGTTTGCTCGAATATGTCAACAAATTGTATTTGACCAGAAGAAGCAGCAATTATTATGATATTTGACAATTTTGGATGAAATTTAACTGATGTAGCACCCGCTGGAAATGGAACAGGAGCAATCGCTTTCATGGTTCTTATATCGTATATGTTAACTAATGGATCAATCATGTATTCAGGTGGTTGATTGTGTTGATATCTTCTAGGTTTTATGGAATAACCACAAGTTGCAATGTAATTACCTCTAACATCTAAATCAGATATATAACCATTATGAGTATTAAAATTTTTAACTACCGAATTTGAATTTGAGTCAAATAATGTTAAGGAGCCTTTATTATTACCAATGGTTATAAATTTTGATGAATTATTCAACAATGAAACACCATCATTGTAATCAAATGTGGATAATATAGATTTGTTTAAATCAACATTAAATAGTTTTTCATCATTTCCAACCACAATTTCATTTAAAGAAGTTGTATTGTATGTCATTGAATTTAAATTTTTGAATGAATCATTTTGAAAATATGCAGAATCATATTCTGATATTGGTAAACCTCTTCTTGATGAAAAATTTATTCGATCATTCAGCAATGATAATATACCTTGTTTATGAGATATCAATTTTTCAATTGAGTTGTGCTGTTTGTATAATGAAGAAGGTGAAGAAGTTGTATTAAATTTAGTATAAGGGTATAATTCTAATTGATATGGTAAGGTTGTTTGATTATTAAAATATGATCTGGTAGAACCATTTGAGTCACCAATCCAAATTAAACTCTGTACTGAATCAAATAGTAAAGATGTTATCACATCAGATTCCGTTTTGTTATGATTTAGACTATTATTTTGAGTTGGTACAGCAACTCGTGCAATTTCATTCCAACCATCCATAACTTAGTCTGAACCAAAAAAAAAAAAAACAACCAATGTCGCGTCATTAACTGTCTAGAGGATATTTCTTGACACATTGAAATGCTAGTACCCTTATTGTAGTATAAGATTTGTGAACTGAATAGAGTTTAGAGAAATTTAATCTAAACTCCAGTTTATTGATCAGAAACTCAATTTGAATCTACACATAAATTTGATGAACTTTATTGTTTTCTTTACAAAGTTTAGTCAATGAAATAAAATAGAATTTCGACTACTTTACATCACTACTTTTGTTACAAATAAATAGAATTTCACACGTTTAATCCTAATTAATGACAGCAAAGTTGCGTTTATGAGTCTAAATTTATGAGAATAAATCAAAACAAAAACAAATAAAATTAGCGTGGAAGGTTAAAATTACAAAATAAATTCTGTCTGTTTTAGGTAATAATAACGATAACGATTTAATAATAATATAACAAACAGCAAGTTGTTATTGACAAAGATTTTTAACTGTTTTTTGAATAGATTTGTATGGATTTATTGAGTCACTTGAAATAAAAGCATCCTATGTTGAATTATAATTGCAATGATTTCAATATTAGTATCAAAATCATCGGTTATCAAAAATAAATTTGCCATAAGCGTTTTCTCTTTTTTTTCTTATTCTTTTGGGGCTACATAACACCCATAATTTTTGCTATTAAATAATCCTATCAAGTTTATTTAGTTCAATTTCATAGCACAAATAAATTCAGACTTATATTGCAATTTGTCAGTACAAGTTTAATAAAACGTGAATTTGTTAGTCATTCATTAATAGTACAATCATTCATTTTAAAAATAGAAGTTGTGTATGCAAAATTGCTTACATAAGCAGTTGTTTATCTATTAACTAAATTCTTATCGCCACGTGAATTACTCACACATCAAATTTAAAGGTAATAACTACTACAAATATTTGGTTGCCGCTATCTCCAAATTCACGTTCTTTTTTCTTTGCACTATTTATTATATATAAACACTTACATTCATTTATATCTATATTTATTGGTTAAATTTAGAGTCAAGTCATTCGTATTAGAATTATGTTTAAATCAACTTCAATTTCATCTTATTTGTTTCCACAATGGTTTAAAAAAAGTTCAACTACAACTGCCAACGATACTAATCCAATTCCTAAAAATTTAATTATTCAAAATAATGACAACAAATTAATTAATATATCTATGAAAGATAACAATGATGAAGATTTGGATGAATTCATCGATATTCAAACGAAACAATTAAGTTATGCTGAAGTTGCTGCATTGGCTAAAAATAAATTACAAACATCACATAAACCTTTGAAAAAATTGGCTACTCCTTCTAAAGGAATAGTTGAAACTAATCAATATCAAATTTTGAATGAAGAACCGGTTAAAAACCTCGACGCTTTGTCAAATACAATAGACTTTAATGATGATGTTTTGTTTAAAAATTATAGAAATAGAAAATTGGAAAAAAGAAAGAAAAGAACAAAGGATTTAAGATCAAAAACCAATTCCAATTAAAAAGATTGATCGCTTTTCGTACAATCAGTTAAAATGAGCCTTGATGGCTTATTGGGTTTCTATAAAATAATTATCAATATATATATTAATTGCTTGCTTAATTGTTGATCGTAATCTATGCTCGAGTTTTCTCGGATCTAAATTTACCCCACGAACAAAAATATTTGGGCCGAGAAATAAGCAAAAGATTGGATAAGGACAAAATGAAGAAATTTACGAAAATCTTTTCTTTCACCTACCTATGCTTTAAATATATGATATTTGAGATATCTAGTCTCCTCAATGCTTAAACAATTAAAGAATCGTTTTCTTCGTCTTCGATTATTTCTCCATCAATTTCTTCAGTTTTTGAAAATCTGTAGTATATAACCAAAAGAAGCAAATTAAACAAACCCAAAATGAAGAATGGCCCCAATATCCAATGGTCTGAAAGAAATCCCCCTAACAAGGTTAAAACCATGATTCCAATCCCTCCACAAAAACTATACAATCCACTTAAAGATCCCATAATATTATGAGCATTTTTTATATCACTTAATATACTCATACTACTTATAATCAAACCAATTTGTGATAATCCAATCACACTGACAAATAAAAAACAAGTAAAAGTCTTTGGATTATAATTTTTGAAATCGGTATTAATAAAACTTAAACCCAAATTACCTAATGCCCCAATTAAACCAGACACTGCTAATGCTTTTAATTTACCACACTTTGGTGAATCAATCAAATAACCCCATAAAGGAGCCGAAATTAATGCAATTGTTTGAGCAACTCCAGTCAAAATTGCTGAGAAAATGTAACCATCGTAACATGAAATTTTTCCAGCCCAATTACCATTACCAATTTTACAATCACCAATATTATAGTACCAATTATAAACTACTAGTGGGATAAATACTGATGTTGCAACGGTTGTTGACCTAGCAACAAAAGCTCCAACGTAAGCTAATTGAGCCTGTTTATTTGTTTTGGAATACTCAATACCTTCTTTTAATATTTGGAAAAATGGTTTCTTCTCTAGTTCTCTTAAATCATTATTATTGTCACCACTATTGTATAAAAATGATATTAGAACACCAAAAGAAATTATTGCAAAAAGCATAACCATCATGTATGAATATTTTAATCCCCATTTTATATCTATATCCCATGATTCTACTAATTTGATAGGTAATGTAACCAATAATGAAACTGATGCTATCGCACCCAATCCTGTGCTTATTCCCATTATTGCACTAAATTTTCCATTCTTTTTAACTTCATAACTTTGATCTTCAATTGGTAAATCATACTTTGTATTGTATTTCCAAAATAAAAATTTTTTGAATACAAAATCTGATACTGTTAATTCATTTAATAAAACTGTTACCATACTCATACATCCAGTCACCCCAATTGCAAATATACATCGAAAGAAAAACATATCAGGAACTAAGTTTGTGTTTACAAATGCATATCCGAATAAAGCTATTGATATAATTAAGAAACTTGAGCTTTGTATAATTTTAGATCCATTTAATTCTAATCTGTAAAGTTTATCATTTAAAGTACCAATCAAAGGTGCCAGAATCATTGAGCTTAGTTCATCAAAAAATCCCAATAAACCAATTAAATGTCCAATTTTATAATCTTTTGTTGTCCCTGGCTCTGGCTCAATTCCAATAACTTCTTTGATATAGAATGGTTGAGTTGATGATAAAAAGACAACAATCGCTATACAAGCAAAACCAGCATAATTAAAAGCCAAGTAATTTAGTAATGAGTAGTTTTTATATTTTGAATTAATCATTTTTATGGTGACCCCATTGAAAACTTTTAATTAGTTTGAATAGTGATTGTTAAATTATTGCTTAATGCGTAATTCGGACAGAATTTTTTAAAACTCCTGGTTCGGTAAAGCGGCTTTTAGAATCTTTTATAAGCACCCTTTTGAGTTTTTGCGCGTTTTTACGGGATTACTCTCTTTAAATTTAAATAATGGAGAATTGAAAGTAATCAGTTGTCACATAACTCTCTATCACAGAATAGTATATAGCTAGAATATTTAACATCTATTGATAATTTATTCTGTATTGAAATTGTGAATCTAGAAAGCCAATACGAAATAGAAACGCATTACAAATCGATTACATAAAGTAAATGGCGGCTTCCTTGAATGGATTTTTCACTTCCAAATGTGCTTTTTCAATGGATTGTCACGTTTGTGACTGTTTACTGTTTCTTTAGCATCATAGAAAATCATAAAAATTAAGTTTCCAAGTTTTTTAAATTATTAGCATTTTAATTACATAAAATTGCCAAGATTTACAAAGCACCGAGTCCTTTAACATGTGTGCTAACTTAATTAGTCATTATGATAGACTCTTTAATTTAACAGTATGAATGGATGATAAAAAAAGTCCTATTATATTATTAAAATTACAGGGTATTTTTGAAAAGAAAATTTATACAACTTATTAGAATATTCTAAAACTTGAAGCAAACTTTGAAGGTTCGGAACCTCAATACAAGGAATCAATGTGGTTCTACAGATGTGCTTTAATTATTTGCTCAAAATTTTCTTGTCATGAATCCCACGAGGATTCTTTTGCAGCTATTCAAATATAATCAGTTCATGAAAAATAGTGAAAATTGAGTATAAATAGCTGAAATATCCACCTCTATCATGAATAGTTTCTCCAATTGAATTCAATCATATCAATGGCTTTCATATTTCCAAAACTTTTGAATATTACTACTTTTGCTTTAACAGTATATTTATACTTGTTTTCAGATTTTGTTTTGTCAGCACCAGTTGATAATTCGATACCTAAAAAACAAAATATTATTTTTTTAATTGGTGATGGTTTAGGACAATCAGGTGTTACTTTAGCTAGAACTTATAGACAAGTTCGTGATGAGTTATCAGCAAGAGATTTATTGGAATTAGATAAATATTTAATTGGTTCTCAAAGAACATCATCAAATTCATCTTTGATCACTGATTCTGCTGCTGCTGGTACTGCGTTAGCAACTGGTGAAAAAACCATCAACGGTGGTATTTCTGTTGATGTAGAAGGTAGACCTTTAGGCGCTATTGGTGAGGCATTGAAATTACAAGGTTATAAAATTGGATTAGTGGTTACAACTTCTGTTTGTGATGCTACTCCATCTGTTTGGCTTTCACATGTTACTAATAGAGGATCACAAGATTTGATTGCTGAACAAATTGTTGGTGAAATTCATCCTTTAGGTAGAATTGCTGATATTGTTATTGGTGGTGGAAAAAGTTGGTTTTATGGTCTTGATCAAGGTGGGTTTAGACCTGACAATAGATCATTAATTGAAGAAATAAGAAATAATGGTACATGGACTTACATTGATACAAGAGAAGAATTTGATAATTTTGATGAAGGTCGTAATGCAACATTACCATTGATTGGATTATTTGCTGAGGATGATTATCCATATAGAATTGATAGAAATGATCTGGTTCAACCAAACTTAGTTGAACAAACTAAATTTGCTTTACAAGCTTTATCCGATGCAACTGAGGATCAAGATCAAGGTTTTTTTATTATGATTGAATCTTCAAGAATAGATCACGCTGGTCATGCAAATGATTCTCCAGCTCATGTTGCAGAAACTTTGGAATATGACGATACTATTAAATTTGTTTATGACTGGGTTCAAAATGCTACTACTGATACCATTGTTATTGCAACTGCAGATCATGAAACTGGTGGTTTATCCTTGAAAGCTAATTATTTAACAGAATTTGAACCAATTTTAAATGCAACTCACTCAACTGAATATTTGGTTGGAGAATTGAAAGATTTTGAAAACAAAGAAGATTCAGCAGCGTTGGATGAATTTGTTAGATCTCAAATTTTAGAAGTTGGTTTAGGTTTGACTGATTACACAAATGAAGAAGTTTCAAGAATTGCTGAGATTGCTCTTAGAAATAGTTCAACTACATCAGAAGATGAAGTTCTTCTTTCTAATGTAACAGCATCAAGAGCTGGTACTAATTGGGGTTCAACTGCTCATACTTTTGTTGACGTTGGTTTATATGCTTTCTCGAATGCTGAGCATTTAAAACAATCTGTTTCGAATGTTAGAACTGGTTTGGCAGGCTTTCATGAAAATACAGATTTCAGTGTTTTTATTAAATCAATTACTGATATTAACTTGGATGATGTTACTGAAGAGATTGCTGATATCCCTCTTGCTTATTAGAAATATAAGAATCAATAAGTACGTTTTTCGGTTTATATAATTTATTATATATTTGACATTGAATAATCTTCTTTACATAATTTATGTCTTGTTTGTTTACCAAATCTATAAAATACAAATGGCACTAATGTCATGGCTAATGATACAAATGCTAACAACCAACTAGCCCATTGTAAACCTAAACCTTCATACATTTGAGTTATGAATAATGGAAATGCAGCACCACCAGCACTTCTTAAAAAAACTTTTGTAGCTAAAGCACTTGCTGCATATTTAGCATATGTATCAATGATATAATTGTTTAATGAATAATATATCAACACCATTCCAAATCCAAATGGTATACCAGCACTAGCAGGCCCAACCCAAATTATATGTTTATAAGAAGTTGCTCCCAAAATAAATAATGCAATACATGGCATTGGTGCACCAACCAAAGCTGCTTCTAAACGATCTTCAGGTTCAGGTTTTCTTCTTTTGCAGATTGTTGCATAACGTTTTTCAAAAATTGGAGTTACCATGATCGATAATCCAGCTCCTATTAAAATGGGAATAAACATTAATCCAATTTTATTATCTTCGTAACCATATAATTTATTGAATATGTATGGATAAGCGAAAAAGAACGCATATAATAATGCATAAATTAATGCAATAAATGCACAAACTAAATCCAAAACTGGTTCAGTAACAACGAATTTTAAAGGACGAACTAAACATTCGTTTACCATTTCTTTGAAAGATTGAGGTTTTGCTTCTTGCTCAGTCATTATATTTGGATTACCAGTTTCTTTTCTTAATTTTTTGGCTCTCTTTTTCAATATCACTGGTGCATAAGTTTCTGGTATTATAGTTATCAATATCCACATAACTCCTGCAAATGCCATATTAACCCACATCATTATATCGAATCTTTTTGTACCGACTGATATGAATCCATTTACGAGACCACCAATAACTGGACCACTATATGGACAAAAACTAAAAAATGCAATAGCCAATCCTCTTGTTTCATTATGCATATCAACTAAACTAGCACCAGCAATTGTCAAAGCACTTGAAGCAAAAACACCACATAAAAATCTACAAGCTAATAAACCACCAATATTTGGACTTAATGCACATGGAATGTTAAAAATTGTGTATAAACCAAATGATATAAAATAAACTGGTCTTCTACCTATTTGTTCAGATAATGGAGCCCATAATAAAGGTCCAACAGCAAATCCTAAAACCATCAAAGACACAGTTAATGTTGAAACTTCAGTTGAAACATGAAATTGTTTGTTTATAGTTCCTAAACCACCAGATAAACATGATGATCCATATGCAGCTGATATCACAAATAACGATATGATTACTGTGTAAATCCATTTTAACCACATTGGCCAATTGTGAGGGTTTTCAGGATCATTAACTCTGAATGTAACAAATTCTATTGTATCGTCTATAGGCTCACTTTTAGCTCTACCTAAACTTTCTAATGTTCGTATTGGAACTAAACCAGTATTTGTTTCAAGTGTATATTCTTCAGGAAATATTGGATTAGGTACTGGTGGATTATTTATATTTGGTTGAGGTATATCTGACGATATTCCCAATTCGTGTAAAGATTTTTTGGTTTCTGTTCTAGTAATTTTTAATGATAAATCTTCATTATTTTGCTCTGTTTTGAAAGTATTTAATGAGTTGATTGATTCATTGTCATTATCATCGTGCAATGGCACTGGATCTAAATTATGTCTTGTACTATCTGAATCTGAGCTACTATCAATCATGATTTTTTAATTAGTATTAAATTATCTAATTGTTATACAAATTAATTCCTTTTATATGTTTCTTATAATAAGTTTGCAATTTAATTAGCCGTGAATTACATCTTACAAAAAGAAATATGATTTAACCGCTTTGCATACCCAGATCCTTCTAAAGAATAAGTACAAATTTTTGCCCATGGAATTTTATTCTCCGATTTCCCTGTAAACGGATGAGGGAAAGAACGAATCAGATGGTTGAAGCATATTCTTTCACAAATTCTGCAAGCCTTACAAGTGATGATATCAAAGCAAATAAATTGTAAATCCAACTAACCAACTTAACTGATGTTCTTTGATTTTTTGAGTAGATGTGATATTAATTCTATGCAAATACCAGACACATTTCGTGAAAAAAGTTAAATCAATGAATTTGCGATTTGGTGATTTGGATCTTCTTCGGAGAGCATAGTTTGAAATAAAATTTTGATTTGCTATAATTTTTCCGTGGCTAACTAATTGCGCATTATAGCGCAAATGAATCCTATAAGTATTCTATGTTTTGCCACAATTGTTACAATTATGGGTATAAAGATTCAATTCAAACTTTCTTTTTTTGTTGGTCAATGACTCAGAATGGTATCAAGTAGATTTACTTACCTATTTTGATTAATTGCAATTGTTCGAAAGCTGAAAAGAAGCTATAGATTCGTATTTTAAAAAATTTAGTTACAAACCTCGACTGTTTCTATTGAACAGACGTATTGATCGCTACTGTGGTGATTCAACACTCATCATCACTTTCGAATTTCATGATAAGTTCAAACTCAGTCAACAACATTAGTGATGGTAATTAAACATAAAGTCGAGTGCAGAATCTTCGTGTAAAACAAAATTCGAAAAACACGTCTCGTAGGTCAATTTTCAAATCAAATGTCCTTTACCTTGAATGTTTAAACTTCCTTTCTAGAATGCATTTTAATGTAGTTCAGATCTATTTTAAAGTAAAATCCTAACTAACTCAAATGAATCTATTTTTTATGTACGATAATTTTGATTTATCTGTTAGAAAAAGAGATAAATAGTTAATTCATTTGAAAAAAATGTATTCAAATTACGAGCTTTTTGCCTGTGAGATTACAAGATACTACTAAGTGTTGTTAAGTCGAATAGCTGAAATCTTTCTTAAATCCGCTTATGCAAGTTTGGCATTGGAGTTAATTTCAACCGTTTTAGGTTTAAATTTTTGCGACCCTTTAATAAATTTCTCACTTAATTTTCTTTTCGTAAATTTTTCAATAGCTTGTTTGCTACAATTTATTATTTGTGAAACAAACTTTAAACTATTGTTTGCAAGGGATCTAATATTAACAAAGAGAATAACTCCACTAATTATTTAAGCAAGTCCATTCAGAATCAGCAGATTTCATAGAAAAATTCACCTTTCCTTTAGACTTGATGCATTTTATGGAGATCAGCAACTGAGGCATGAAAATTTGAGACCCTCGATAAGCCTCGAATCATAATCTGTAATATTGACACTAATTATAACTGCAAAAAAGCACCTTCGTAACATTCTCTGGTAAAAACAGAAAATAATTTAGACCATTTTTTGAAACAATCCGTTCCTCTAAAGCTTATTAATACATCATTAATATTTTCATTTGAAGAACTCTGTTTCTCACTTTTTCATTATTAAATTTATGCAGTGAAGTCTTAAGTAGAATAAACCCTTATTATGACTTCACTATAATTAATCGCAATAATTACAAACAATAGACTAATTTACAAACATATTAAATGTAATATTTCAAATGTCAAATCAAAGTGTATGGCTCCACAAATTTGTGGGTAACGCAGCAAAAAAATGTGGTTAAACAATAAGGATTGTTCTTTATTGTTCTTTTATTTACAATTCTGAGTTCCTAATTATAATTAATGTTGCATTTTAATCTTTTTTGCAGCAAAAAAAAAATTAATGAAGCTAATACACGATTGAAAAAAGGGTAAAATTCAATAGTAATCGATCTTTAACGAAGAGTAGATAATTATGAAGCTCTTGAAAAGTCTCAATGACAGTCTTAGAACAAAACTGTAAATCATATATTTTATATTCGAGAAATGGAAAAGTAAAAAAATCAACAATCAATAGTGTTCTTGTGAATTAAAATCGAAATATTAAATCCTTGATATACATCAAGTATCACGATCTAAACAATTCACGTTACTAGCAACTGAATTTGTGGAGATCGATTCTAGATTAATTCATTTGTTGATAATACGAGCAAACTTGATCGAACACACGTATTCAGAATAGTAGAGTACTTCGATTGAGATAGATCTAAAAAAGTATAAATAAAAGATCAATTTTCCACCAAATTCTAATTTCATTTTATCATTATCATCACTTGATTAATATACTCAATAACTTATAATAACTAACAAAAATGAAATTTACTCAAATTGCTTCAATCGCTTTAGTCGCTTTAACTGCTCAAGCTTATGCTGTCAATGGTGATGTTCAAGCTTTAAAATTATCTGCTAGACAAGAACAAGAAAATGATCAATTATTGGTTCAAACTCCAAACGCAATTTCAGCTGCTTTGAAAGGATTACCAGCTAATACTGATTATGATTTAAATGCTATTATTTCAAATGTTTATTCAGAATTAGGTCAACAACAAGGAGATGCTCTTCAAGCAGTTCAACAAGATCTTGGTAAAAGAGATTTATCTGGATTTATTCAATTCGTTACCAATATCATTAAAGGTATCTTAAGTACTTTATCAACTGATAAAGATTTATTTTTTAAATCATTAGGTACTATTTTAACTAATATTTTCAAAGCTATTGGTGCTACTAAAGAAGCTATTAAAGATTCAATTGGTCAAATCTTGATTAACATTGCAACTGCTTTCCAAACCAAAATTGATTTTGTTGCTGACATTGTTAAACAAGTTTTCAATGCTTTCCAAATTGAAGTTAGTGATATTGATCAATTCATTCAAGGTATTGAATCAAAAATCAATCAAACTTTAGGTTGAATATAAAACAGATGATATATTTTGTATCGTCTTCATCCTACAATTGACTTGTAGTGTTATTTTTTATACTTTAAATATTATCAATATAAGAAGACTTATTTTCATATTCTTAAAAATAGAGATCGTCAAACAACAATGAAATACTTTCATACTTCTTTCGAAAATTAGAAAAAGTTTTAAAAGTTGCAACCTGACTGAAACTCAATTTCTGCCAAATTTTAATGTGCTTTATGTAATAAAGGCAAATCGACAAAAGATTAGAAATTAGATGATTAAAATAATCAATAAGTTTAAAGGGTCGATAGATTGAAATCAAGGCAAAAAACTCTTTTAAAACAGACTACATTTCTCTTTAATATGAAATTCGAAAGAATCTTTAGCACTTTTTTGATCTAGAGCTATGATTTGTCAGTGCTTAAAATGTTCCTCATCGTAAAATTGTTGAAGAAGTTCGATTGAATGCTAATTTTTATTTTCTAAAATTTAGTTTTGAATAATTTGATGATATGCATCTATCATTATATTGTTTGATTTTGGATCGGTTTCTTTTATCATATCAGTTACGCGATCTAAGTTTGAACCAGTAATATATTCCATAAACTGACCAATTTCAATGTTTTCTCGATTTCCATAAAGGCCATTTTTGAAGGATTTTAATATATGTGAAATAGCTTCTGAGTTAGTATGAGCGAATATGTCAACATCAACAGCAGAATGACCTTGTGTTGTCCAGCCAATTTGAGCTTTGATGGATAAGATATTATTCAAAACATATAATAATTTTGATGGATCATTTGATCTATCTAATACCTGTTTGACATCATCTTTAGAATAATCCAAAATACCCATATCTTTTTCAAAAATCTCATACTTTATGAAATTAACTAATTTTTTTGAATCTTCTTTTTCTTTATAATTGAATATCTTGTGAGCTAAGTAATCTCCTGAATGAGTACTATTCAACAAAACTTCTGGATACCATAAATAATCTGGATAATTTTCAGTTACTTGTCTTGCAGTCACTAAACCACCAGTTTCGTGATCACTTGTTGAAATTGCTACAGTTTCAACATCAGTTGAATCAATAAATTTGATAACTTCTTCAAATGCTTTATCATAAGCTAAAACTTCTCTTGCTTGAGCTGCAGGATCATTATGATGTCCAGCATGATCAATTCTTGATCCTTCAATCAACAAAAAGAATCCTTGATCTGAATCTTTTGTTGCTTTAGATAATGCAGTTAATGCAACTTTGACTTGTTCTGATAAAGATGGGTATTCTATATCATTTCTATCGATTTCATATGGAATATCTGTATTAGCAACCAATCCTAACAATGGCAAAGAAACATTTTGACCACCTTTCAATAAATCGAAATCATGTCTATTACCCACGTACTGCCAGTCATTTGAATATTCCTCTATCAAATCTCTATTATCTAATCTACAACCTCCTTTTGAAACTGGTAAAAAGTGACATCTACCACCACCTAATATCAAATCAACAGCTCTACCAAAAGGGTATTCACCTAATTGATGCTGAGCAATCAAGTCTTCTTGAAATCTATATTCAGCATGAGAACTAAAAGCTGCTGGTGTTGCATCAGTAATTCTTGTAGTTACAACTAAACCAGTCAAATAACCCTGTAATTTTAATGCTTCCAATATAGTACCACATGGTCGTTTACTTGAATCCACACCAATGGCTCCATTATATGATTTCAAAGCACATGAAAACGCAGTAGCACCAGCAGCTGAGTCGGTAACCAAGGATGAAGAAGATCTTGTTCTTGAAGTACCGACTAAATATTTATCAATTGTTAAGATGTCATCGATTGGTAATTTGTCTCTAAATTGTCTAAATGATCTGGCCATTGAATAACTTGCAGGGCCACAACCATCTGTAACCATCATTATAATGTTTTTCTTCTTTTGAGGATTGAAAGTTTCTGATTGATCTAATTTTGGTTTTACGTTGAAAATGCATAAGTATATTATAGTGATTATTGTGAAAATGTTTAATAAATATGATAAATTTCGTTTGGTATTTGATGATTGTTTTTTGTTGAATACTGATAAGGTATCACCACCTAATAATGGTTGTGAATCACTCATAATTCAGATTCCAAATTATCAAATTTTTTTTCTTTAATGATAAAGTTTGAGATACAGATTGTTCTTGGTTACATTTAATCAGTTAAAATTCGGCAGAGTCACAGAGTTCGATGGTTTTGTGTAATAAATATGTAAATTTATACATTCTGCATTCAACCAATAGTTTTGTTATTTTTACTAAGAAATCAAAACTCATCTATATTAATAGCATCTAAACCTATTTCATTATATATGAATTTACCAATTGACAAATCCATGATCGATAATCCAACTATTTTTTGAATTGTGATGTTTGTTGAAGGATCTCTAACATTAAAATTTTCATTATCATACAATTCATGAATTTCAATTAAATTTTGTTCATTACAATTTGATTGAATTAACTCACCAGCTTCTAAAAGAGTGTGTTCCTTGGAATCGACAATAATTGATATCCCTTTGGACTTTAAATCATTCACTATATTCAAATCTAATTCAATCATGTGAGGTTTGTAAGATCCAATTAATGATATGAATTTTGGATATTTTGGATCAATATTCAAAAAGCTTTGTTTGATTATAGGAGAAGTTGATGGTGTACAACCAAAAATAATTGAGCTATTTTGTACATGTTTTTTAAACTTGGCTTCGTCATCTTGATATGAAAACGTATTAAATTTGATTTCTTTAAATTCTTTACTCAATTTTTCAGCTAATAATTCAGCATTTTTCAAAGTACGATTCAAAATGTTGACTTGTTTTAATTGAGGGTATAGAATCAATGCTAGTTTAATATGCCAATAAGCTTGAGCTCCTGTGCCAAATACAGTCAATTCTGATAAAATATCTTGCTTGTCAATTACTTTCACCAAACCCAAACAACTAGCCAATGCGGTTCTAAAAGCTGTCAATGTGTTTGCATTCAAAACAGCTTGTAATTGACCTGTCACTTCATCCATTATCAAAACACATCCTTGAAATCCCAAACCTTTTGAATTATTTGATGCTCCACCACTTATCACCTTGATTCCTACTTCATTTGGTGAGATACAAGGCATGTAAATATGAGTAGTATCTGAGTCTGGATTGTTAGATGCTTGAACAGTTCTTGGTGGAACAATTTGATCGGGATTTGATGCATATTCTGTTAGACTCTTTAATAAAGTTGGTAAGAATTTGTCATGCAAGGATTCAGAAGTCAATGATTTATTCAAAAAATCATTAACAGAAGTGTCAGTTATGACTTTCATTTATGGAATTGAAATTTTTCAAAAGAAAAATAATTGATTGGAAAATATGGGGTTCTTAACAATTTATTTGACTGCGTTATCGCTCTAAGAAATAGCTAAAAAAAATTCAAAAAAGTATACATCAAGCGAGTGACTGTAATCATAAAAACGTAAATTTATCAAAATCTATTTAATAAAAGATCTTCACCACCTATTTCATTATCATTTCTTCGTTCATACATGCTTTGAATATATTCAATCCTAAAAAGTGCCAATTTCTCAAGCATTTTAGTCGCTTTATTTGATTGATTAGTTTCAATCAATAACTTCTCTAAATCAGTAATTAATGAATAACATAGGTTTCTATTTAGTTTATCATTTGGATTTAAATTGTAAAGTTTGTACTTAATTGATAATTTTTTCATTATAGATACGTTGATATTCTCCAATAAAGCTATTTGTAAGAATATCTTCTGTAAAGAATTCAAATCCTTATTATGAAACTGAAGTATATCATTAGTGATCGCGATATTGTTCTTATAGGATGCTTCCCACATTAAAAAGGAAGTTTTTAGCTTGTTGATCATTTTCATATAATCTAATTCTGTGTATTGGAACAAGTACTCGTAAACAAATCTCCATATAATTCTTTCATAAAATGAGTTGAGACTTTGTTCTTTGATCAAAGGTAAGTAATGCTTGTTGATATTTTCCTTCAAATTTTTAATGATGCTTAGTGGTTGTTTTAAATCTTGAAATTTTTTCAATAAAATAATTTGAATCTTGATGATATCACTTTGACTAAGATTTGTTTCATTTGAAAGGTTTGATAATTTAATAGGAGATTTATTAAGATGAACGAAATTTTTGTTTAATATAATCTCTGTCAACAATTTCAATGTTAGTTTTTTGTTGTTATTTAATAACAACATAAGATGGAATAAAACCTTTTCATCAGTTATATGCTTTATACAGAATTTCTGTTCCGAAGGTGACATCTCATTTAAAATTTGATGATAATTCAAGGAGTTCAAATTATTATTCAATTTAGATGATCGGATACCAAATAAAAGATTTTGTATAAATTGATCAGATATATGATTATTTTCAACGGGTAGATTCTTAAAATGATCATTATTTTTATGAATTTCATCAAAAGCTCCATTTTGAAATGATTTTAATAAGGAAGGTTTATAATTGTGATGATGATGACTTTGTGGGGGTTTTACTATTAAATTTAAAGCATCTGCTAATTCATGTTCCGTTATTTCTTGCTTTTTATTTGGTGTAGCACTATGATTCCAAATATATCTTGTTAGGAATCTAATAGTTGATGGAGAGATATAGGTGTTGATCGATTTAGATGTTAACATAGGTTAGCCCTTGATTATTTAAAGGAAAAAAATCCAATTTATTGCGTCACGCTTGAATTTTGGTGCAGTGTCTGTCCAGAATATTAGTGCGCTAAAAAATAAGACACGGAATTTGAAGGCTCTATCACACTATTCGTCTTTTTTGATCAAACTGAAACTAATATTTTGATATGAACTATATAGAGAGCATCCGAGCAAATTGGTCAATTTGATGTGCATACAAAAATTTTTTTTTGATTTACAATTATAACTTAGATTTTTTAAAATATTTTGCAAAATTTGACTAATTTTGACTGAGTAGATATAAAGACTATGAATGACGTTGCAGACAGGATCATAACAAACAAACCACAGAACACTAGACCAGCCCAGATTATGTAGCTAACATATTCGATTAAATAGAAAAAAAATAAGCTTTACAGTAAGTATAATTTTTCTGGATTAAGTATTTAATTGTCTATTCGGAATCGCAATTCACTTTTTCATTTACATATCGAAAAACTAATACGTGAATAATTGACTTAAGATTCTAGTTTGAATTCTAAGGTCAAGAGAAATTACTTGAGTAATATCTGAGTGATGATTTGCTCGAGGAGATTAAATTATTTACGAATTTTAGATTTATTCACGATCCGAAAAAAGAGTTTTAAATCCGATTTGATAATCCACAAAATAAAAATAAAGTTAATTTACAAATTAAAGTATAAAATAGTTCTCCCTAAATTAATTCAATTCCTTGACATTCTATAGAAACAGTCATTAATAGAATAAACTTGAGTTTAATTTAATCGAGTTTTTCAGTTCAATAATAGTGATATTAAAAATGTATTCGTTATTGTAGAAATTATAAGCTAGTTGTCTAATAAAGAAAGAACCTTATCTGTGTATTTTGATTCTGTAACATACGGCTTCAAATTGTTTGTATGTAGAATAGTTGATACGATACATTTTAGTAGAAAAAGTAATCATGGAAGCAGAAAAAAAAAATGTGTTAATAATGTGGTACTAAATCAAAATGTGTTTTTACAGCAATCTTTTTATAACTAAATTCAAAACAATCAAATTCAGATCAAATCATTTTATCCTTTTTTATCATTACATATAATTTATTGATTTCTTTAAATATACCACATATCTATCATCATTTATAAACCTTTTGGATTCATTCTTGCATTGCTGCTTAATTGATATACTTTTCTAATCCAAATTTACCCAAGTAACCATATAAAAACACACAAGAATTCAAATATATGTCAAATTCATCGTCACAATCAGAGATAGATCCATTATTACCTTTGAAACAATCATCCACCTCCGATTTAGATGAAAACTCATTAGATCAAAAATTACCAACCTTTCATTCAATTGATAGACCTACTACTGATTTAGAGGAAGCAGTTAATGATATATATGAAGCTATAATCGAAGATGAAGAAAACGATGATGTTGGTAATGAGGATGTTCAATGGTTAAGGGAGCAAAGAACTTTGAATAAATCATTGCATTGGTTAAAAAGACCTAGTGTTTTAATGATTGCATCTATTATATTCTTGATAGCATTTGGTAGTTCAAGTGCTGAATCAACGAGACAGATAATTACATTGAAATTAGCTTGTAATTATTTGGGTACAAATAAATGCACTAAGGAATCTGCTCAAGTTTTAATGTCTGATTTACAATTAGGTTACAGTATTTCTGGGGCTATAATTATGTTAATTGCTTCTGGTAAAGTTGCCCCATTATCTGATTTATATGGCAGAAGATTATTTATTATATTTATAATGTCGTTTGTGTTAATTGGTAAAGTTTTGAAATTTACAGTTATGTATAATTTTGATGAATTAAAATTTTGGCCTATGATATTTGGTGAAATAATTTTGAATCTTGGAGGTGGATTGATAGGTTTGATGAGTTTAGCTAATTGCTATATATCTGATGTAGTTGAACCTCATGAAAGAATCTATTCATTAGGTATAAGCATTGCATCAATGTTTGTGGGTGTTAGTGTGGGACCATTAGTTGGTAATTTAATAATATCATGGACTACAAGAATCTCAACATTGATCAACATTGGGAAATCTGAATATTTGACATTGAAATTTGAGTTAGTTATTGTATTTATTAATTTAATGATTTGTATATTCATATTACCAGAATCAAGATCAGAAAAAGCAAGAAGAAAATCAAGAAGATTATCGAGATCATCAAGCTTAACAAATTTACAAGAATTAAATAAAGGTCCTAAATATAAAAAAGTATTAGATCAAATGAATTTTTTAAAACCATTAAAATTATTGATTATACCAAAAGAAATTGTACCACCACAATATCACTATAGAATTAATCGTGATAGATTTGCAGTTTTAGTTTTAGTATCAATTGATTGTTTAATGACTACTTTAGCCATTTCATTTGGTGAAATTTTTGTATTGTATGGTATTTATAAATTTAACTGGAATCAGAATGATTTAGGTCGTTACATGGCCATCACATGTTCTAGTAAGGCAATTGTTTTAATTTTATTATCTCCAATAATCAATCACAAAATATTTCAAAATTTATTTGGACTCAAGAGTTTGAAAAAAAAATTTGACATGGTTGACTATTCAATGTGTTTGACTGGTTTAATTTGTGAAGTGATTGGATTTTTTGGCTATTCATTATCCCCAACAACACTGATATTTTTCATATTTACAATTTTTTGCGGTTTCGGATCATTGATTGGTCCTTCTGTCAATTCATCAATAGTGAAATTTTATCCAGAGAATAAAATTGGTGAACTTTTTGGTGCAACATCTTTATTAAGGAATATTTTTGCATTGATTGCACCAATTTTTTATTTATCAATTTATAAAGTATCATTATCAAAATTTCATAAACCAAACTTTGTGTTTTTTGTAGCTGGATTCATCTTAGCTTTATGTGCTATGATGTTGATTGTTGCTAAACACGTACTTAAGTTAAGTAAAACAACAACCACAGCTAATATTTCAAGAAATAATTCGGTATCATCTGAACTAAACAATAAAGCATTTGCAGTTCCAATTCCAGATTTACAACATAAAAACAGCTTTTCAGAAATTCATAGAAAAAGCAGTTTTGTTTACAAAGATAGAGCAAGCTCACCCAAAAAATCTTCATCTCCTAAATAGAATTTATTATACATTATTATCCCATTAATCTTAATGCCAACTCTACACTTGCAAATGTACCCGCACTACAAGGTATAGCTCTGATCAAACATGGAACAATACCTCTCCAAAAACCAGTGAATCCATGATTTTTATAAATGTATGAGGTTGCTTTTGTTATGGAACCATTAAATTTACTATTATTACCCCAACCGTCACTTTGAATGTTTGACTTTATAACATCTAACGGATATGAAGATAACCATAATGCATTTCCAGCCAAAGCACCACTGATCAATAATTCAGGTGTTGAGATTTGATCTCTCGATTTGTAATGTTGTAAATCTATAATTTGTTTGATTAATGCTTCGTAGGTTAAGAACCAAACACCGTAAGCTTGAATTTCTCTCAATACAGTAATATTAAATCCTCTATAAATACCATTGAATAAACCTTGTTGTTTTAAAATTTGATTAAAAGTTTCTTTAATTGAAATACTTTTTGAAGTAGAAGATTGAGATAAAATTCTTAATTGTTCAACCGGTGAAGTAACAGGAGAATTAACTAACCCTGCAGCAGCACCAGCTAAGTATGTTTGTGGCCATAGATTTAATTGATCTTGGTTTGTATAACTCAAAATTTGTCTTTTCGTTTCATGAAATCCATAAAATTGTAATGAAACACATAAACCAACACCAAATAAAGGAGGTAAAGTACCCTTATAAAATGCAAATAAACCTTCATTTTTGATAACTTGTTTTATGACATCGATAGATGATTTAGCTGATGTAGTTTGTAATCTAATTTTCACTAAGTCAGCTGGTTGACCTATTAAAACTTGTGTTGCACCTCCTATAAATCCAGCAGTTATATCTTTAGCTTTTCTTGCCAATGAGGTATCAATATTAGAATTACTATCAACAGCTAAATCAGACATTAAGAAATCACTTTATAAAATTCTAAAATATTTAATTCTGAAGGAATATTTTCATATTTATTGAAATTAGTATTGCGTAATCTCACTCTTAAATTATGATATAATTAAGGTATTTAAGATGCTACCATACGCACGGTAGTGCATATAATTAATTTTCAAAGTAAATAAAAAAAAATTAAAAATTCAACAGATTTGAATAACACGTAATTTGATTTTCACCACTTCAAAATTTTGATTTCACGATAAAACATCAATTGAAATAATGTCAGGTAGAAGAAGAGCATACCCACAACCACAGTATACTGCTGGTCCAACGGGATCTGTTACTACTCCTCAAGCTGGTAATCAATTTCAACAACCTTATGGGGCACCAAATTATGGTGTAGATCAAACTCAACAACAATTTCAGCAAATGAATTTAAATCAATCACCTCAAATGAGTGCAACTCAACAGTATTATCAACAAAATACAGCACAACAACAACCTACTCAGTATGAACAACAACCACAACAGCAACAACAACAACAACCAATTTATGGTCAAGGAATGGGTGGAATTCCTCCTGCAACTGGTGCACCTCAACCAACTGGTTATGGAGCCGGATATGCTCAACAACCAATTAATCAAAACTTACAAGGAGCTACGTTAAATGCATTGTATACTACTGATTTATCAAGAGATTTACCACCACCAATTGCAGAATTGTCGTTCCCACCACCACCAATAACGTTACCTGATCAAACTACAGTAATTGCTGGCTCAAAAACTGCCAATGCTTCACCAGATTATTTTAGATCCACATTGAATGTTGTACCAAGCAATTCATCATTATTGAAAAAATCAAAATTACCTTTAGCTTTAGTTGTTAAACCATATAATGCATTGAAAATTGAAAATGAAGATGTTCCAGTAACATGTGATACAACAATTAGTAGATGTAGAAGATGTCGTGGTTACATTAATCCATTTGTTAGTTTAGCTGAAGGTGGAAGAAGATGGAGATGTAATTTCTGTAATTTATTAAATGATATTCCAAGTGCATTTGAATATGATGAAATAAGTGGACAAGTTAAAAATAAATTTGATAGAGTTGAATTAAATCATTCTGTTGTTGAATTTATTGCACCAAAAGAATATATGGCTAGAGCACCTCAACCAATTGTTTATACATTTATAATTGATGTTTCAATACATGCAGTTCAAAGTGGATTAACTGGTACCATAACAAGAACCATTTTGGAAAGTTTAGACAGAATTCCAAATGAAAATAAAACAGCAAGAGTTTCATTTATTGGGGTTGATTCAAATTTACATTATTTTAGATTTAATGAAGGTGTTGAAGGTGTTGAAATCATGGTTGTTGCAGATATTGATGAACCATTTTTACCATTACCAAGTGGTTTATTAGTTAATTTGGATGAAAATAGAGAAGCAATTGAAAAATTATTATTAGAATTTCCAAATTATTTTGAAAATACTGCAAATCAAGGTTTTGCTTTAGGTCCAGCATTAAAAGCTGGTCATAAATTAATTAGTAATATTGGAGGTAAATTAGTTTGTTTTGCTGCTACTTTACCAAATATTGGAGAAGGAAAATTAAGTTTAAGAGATGAATTATCAGTTGCAGGTAAACAAAAGGAAGCCAAGGCATTACTAACACCAGCAGATTCATTTTATAAATCTTTTGCGGTTACTTGTAATTCATCACAAGTTACAGTTGATTTATTTTTAACTTCAAATGCTTATCAAGATATTGCTACTTTATCCAATTTACCAAGATATACTGCTGGTCAAACTCATTTCTATCCTGCTTGGACTAGTCATAAGTATGAAGATGTTGCAAAATTATCAAAAGAAGTTAGTGATCATTTATCCCAAGATATTGCTTTAGAAGCTGTTTTAAGAGTTAGAGGTTCTACTGGATTTAGAATGTCCTCATTTTATGGTAATTTTTTCAATAGATCATCAGATTTATGTTCATTTCCAACATTTCCAAGAGATCAATCATATTTGATTGAAATGTCAATTGAAGAAACAATAAATAAACCAATTGTATATTTCCAAGCTGCTGTATTACATTCAACTTCATTTGGTGAAAGAAGAATAAGAGTTATGAATTTGGCTTTACCAGTTTCTTCAAAATTGGTTGATATTTATGCATCAGCCGATCAATTAGCAATAACCAATTATTTCACTCATAAAGCAATTGAAAAAGCTTTATCATCATCATTACCAGAAGCAAGAGATTATTTAATAGCAAGAGTAGTTGATCTTTTAAATGTTTATAGAAAAGAATTGGTTGCTGGTAATGTTTCTGGTGCTTCACCTTTACAAATTTCAACTAATTTAAGAATGTTACCTTTATTATTATTTTGTTTGACAAAACATTTAGGTTTTAGAAGTGATAGAGTTCCATCAGATCATAGAGCTGCAGCATTAAATAATTTAGGTTCTTTACCAATTCCTCAATTAATTAAATCAATTTATCCAACTGTTTATTCACTACATAATATGCCAGATTCTTGTGGTTTACCAGGAACAAAAGAAGAAAAAGAAGAAGGTGAAGAAGAATCAGAAGAAGAAGAAGAAGTTGTTGATGTTGTATTACCAGAACCAATCAATGATTCAAAAGCATCATGGGAAAATTATGGTTTATATTTAATTGATAATGGAAGTGAATTATTCTTATGGGTATCAGGTAATGTTGTTTCAGATTTAGTTCATGATTTATTTGGTTATGAAGATATTTATAAAATTCCAACTGGTAAAACTGAATTACCAGAAAAATCTTTTGAAGAAAGTGAATTTAATTATAGAGTTCGTCAAATTATTGGTAAAATTAGAGAACAAAATGATTCAATTATATGGAAAAATCTTTATGTTGTAGTTGGTGCTTCATCAACTGAACCAATTGAAATATCACAACAAAGAGATTTAATGGCATTAAGAATGTGGGCCTCAAGTTGTTTAGTTGAAGATAAATCAGGTAGTGATCCTTCATATAGAGACTTTTTAACATCTTTAAAATCAAAAGTTAGTCAATAAATAAAAAGATAATAATAATATATATATTAATGATAATTGATCATTGATAATGATTCTAAGAATAATTCTTTTTCAAATTGATCTTTAAACATTTCATTAATTGAATTATTTAAACCTTGATAATAAACTTTTAAATTCTTTGCAATTGGTCCTCCTCTTGCCATTGTAGCAACGATAGTTTTTTTAAACTTTGAATTTAATTTCATCCAATATAGATTTAATAATGAGTTTGTACTATAATGATTTAAAACTTTCTCTAGTAATGGACTTCTAATATCTTGTTCATCATTTATTGTCCATGATTCTAAACATAGATTTAAATTTTGGAAATAATTATTTGAATCTTCGTAAATCTCCGATAGTATTGCAGTAAAGTTTCTTGGTGATTGTAGAGCTTTTGATAATTGATTTATTGAAATTGTAATTTGTTTATCGATTGTAGATTTATCAAATAATTTAAAAAATTCATCGATACTAAATATGTATAATGCAATTAAGTTATTTTGTAATTTAATATTATTTGGTTGAATTTTTGAAATATGATTTAATTCATTTATAATAAAATTTGAAATTTCTTGCATTAAATTTTTCCTTCTTGAAATTTCAATTGATCGATAATCTTTTACTAATTTTATTGATAATATTTCATCTTTTTCTAATTCAGATGATTTATATAATTCAAATAATTGTAAATGCATTTTTGCCAATTTTATTAAATCTTTTTCATTTTCATTTGATCTTACTTTAATTTGTAATTCTTCCAATTGTTGAATTAAAAATACAAAAAAGCTTAGATTTCTTAAAATTTCCAAAGTAGAATGAATCTTTTTCAGTGCATTATTTAATTTAACAGCTTCTTCATAAGGTTCCATTACTTCATTTTTAATTCTTTTAAAAGGTTGATTTATACTTGTAATTCTTGGATTTATTTTTGTTTCCAATATATTGGAATATTTATCAAATTCAGAAAAATTTGAAATTAATGATTGATAGTTTTTTGATGATATTTTTGACATTCGTTTATTACATTCATCAATATCAAATTTTAATTTCTTGATCGGAGTATTTAAATCTAATTCAGGATTTTCATCACCATTAGTCATTAATAATAGATTATTGGACAATTGCTTTGCATCAAAGTCAGGCTCTAGAAATGATTCAAAGTCTTCTAAATTATTTTTCAATTCTTCTTCTGGGGAAATCATGATTATATGTAGTTGTGATTTGAAATTTGGTTTTACTTTAATTTTTTTTTTTTTTTTTTCAATCTTGATCGATAGAGAGAAATCAAATTTTATATTATTCAGTTCTATATTTTGGTTTATCTACTGGTTTATTCGAATTTTTTTTGGAATCCTTGTTTCTCATGAAATGTTTCTTGTTATTGAAATTTCTTTGATACTTTTGTTTAAATTGTTGTTTTTTCTTTTCTTGATCGATTTTTTTATTTAATTTTAATTTTTCAATTCTACGTTCTTTACATTTTATTTTATACTGTCTTTTCTTTTTACCTGGTCTATTTTTCTTTTTATTCTTTTGTAGTTCTTTCTCTATTTTATCATTATAATCTTTCAAATTTATAACTCTCCATGGTTGATTATCTTTTATAATATTCAATTTAAAAATATCTTGAAAATCCAATGCACTTTGTTTGAATTGTTCTAATTGTTTTGGTGTATATTTAGCAAAATAATATGAATCAGGTCGTTCATTCTTGATTCTTTCTTCTGATGGTTCTCTTAATGAAATTTTCATAACTTCTTGAGGAGTTTGTGATCTTCCTCTATCTTCTTCTGTTTTTGGTGCCACACCCGCAAATAAAGGAAACTCAAATTCATCTTCCTTATCGCTTCTTATATCTTCTTGAGTATGATTTAGTGGAGTTTTGTCATTATCATCTTGATGGTTTATCTCTACAAAATCAAATTCTAAATTGGGAGCTATATAATCTGAAGTTATTTCTGGCTCATTTATAAATTCATCATCGTCGTATAATTGATTTCTCGTTATTCTATAAAGTAATTAGTATTAAATATTTCACAAACGATTGTCTTATATTCACATACTTTTGTTCTGTCATTTCTTGATAATGTTAATGTAAATAAAAAATTGCAATATTTTTTATATAAGTAATTCGCTACCATTTAGACTCCAATGCTTTGGTTTACATAACTAAATCAACCTCTTCAACGTGATCAATTAACATACGTTAATTGAAACCAAAATTGCCGAATAAGTTTACATTAAAGTTCAGTAGTTATAAGTAATCAACATAGATAAGTATCGTACAAAATTGCAAGAGAATTTGATTGGGCAACATCGAAATAGTTTAGCACATTATTTGAATGCACTCAATGTTCAAAATGTCACGAATCATATACAGAGCTTTAATATCTATTTATTTTATCTCTAGAGGATGTAATTTGATTGACTTCTGGCCTTGATTCAGTTCGTAAATTATTTTTCTGGCGAGAAAATGAGATGAGCATATAATATTTCAATCAAGATCAAATTAACCATTTAGTTTCAATATATCAAAAATGGGAAAACAAGATAAGAAAAACAAAGGTAATAATAATAATAATAACAAAAAGAAAGAACCAACTTCAAATCAAAATTCCAATGTAATTACCAAAGATGAAAGATTTAAATCAGTTCACAATGATCCAAGATTTAAATTACCCCAATTAAATAAATTAAAAATAAAAGTTGATCAAAGATTTAGTAAAGATGAACTTAAAAAATTAAGTGGTAAATTATCCGGCAAAAATGCTAAAATTGATAGATATGGTAGAAAAATTGTTGATAAGGATAGTAATTTGGATAAATATTATGAACACGAAGAAGATGAGGAGGAAGATGATGAAGAAGATGCGGAAAACGATGACGATGAAGATGAAGATGATGAAGATGCAGAAAACGACGACGATGAAGTTGAGGCTTTGGCTGCCAAAATAAGGAGAGAAGAATTAACACCATTGGATAGAGCAAGAGGTGAAGGGTTAAATCTGTCATCATCCTCAGAGGAAGATTCATCATCAGAATCATCATCTTCAGAAGAAGAAATCTCATCAGATGAAGAAGAAGAAGAAGAAGAAGTAGAGTCAGATATTGAAATTGAACAAGAAAAACCAGAAGAATCAAATCCTACTAATGGATTTGCAGTTGTTAATATGGATTGGGATAATATCAGAGCTGTTGATTTGATGGCAACTTTCATTTCATTTGTACCAAAAGGAGGATCTATTACTTCAGTTACAATATATCCATCTGAATTTGGTAAAGAAAGAATGCAAAGGGAAGAAATTGAAGGTCCACCGACTGATTTATTCAAATCAAAAAAAAATAAAAAGAATAGTAATGATGAAGATTCAGATTCAGATTCAGACTTGGACTCAGATATAGATTTAAATGATTCTGAAAATTTACAAAAAATAACTAAGAAATTGTATGAAGAAGATGATGGTAGAGAAGATTATGATAGTAAAGCTTTAAGACGTTATCAATTACAAAGATTAAGATATTATTATGCTATTGTTAAATGTGATTCAATAAATACAGCAAAAAATATTTATCAAAATTGTGATGGAACTGAATATGAATCAACTGCAAATATATTTGATTTAAGATATGTACCAGAAGATATGGAATTTGATGATGATGAAGCAAAAGATAAATGTTCAAAGATTCCTTCAACATATAGACCAGATTCAACATTTGTTACTGATGCTCTTCAACATTCAAAAGTAAAATTAACTTGGGATGAAACTCCTAAAGAAAGATTAACATTATCTTCAAGACCTTTAAGTCAAAAAGAAATTGAAGAAAATGATTTTAAAGCATATTTGGCAAGTGATAGTGATGATAGTGATGATGAATTAAATAATAAAAATAAAAATAATGATTTAAAAGAAAAATATCAAAATCTTTTAGGTAATACGTTTAAAAAATTTGGAAAAGAAGATAATGAAGATGATGAAATTGATATGGAAATTACTTTTGATCCAGGTTTGAAAGATGCAGATAATAAAGAAAATGACGGTGAAGAAAAAACCGAAACAACAATAGAAGAATATAAAAGAAAAGAAAAAGAACGTCGTCAAAGAAGATTGGCTAAATTTAAAGAGTCCAAGAGATTAGAAAAGGAAAGTAATGAAGATGATGATAAACAAACAAAATCACAAAAATCAAAGAAATCTTCCAAACAAAAATACAAACAACCAGAAGTTGATGCAAAAACAAAAGCAGAATTAGAATTATTAATGTTGGATCAACAGGATAACAAAAATGATCAACAACATTTCAATATGAAGGACATTATCAAATCAGAAAAGAATAAAAAATCCAAGAAGAATAAAAATAAACAGAATAATGAACAAAGTAATGAAAATGACTTTGAAATCAATTTACAAGATCCAAGATTTAAAGAAGTTTTCGAAAGTCATGATTATGCAATAGATCCTACTAGTAGTGAATTTAAAAAGACAGATACAATGAAGAAGATATTGAATGAACGAGCAAAAAGAGCAAAATCATCTTCATTATCCAAAGATGAAACAAAATTCTCCAAATCAAAAGATAAAAAACGTAAGATTGATGATAGTAGAAACTCAAATGATAATGTTGGAAATTTAGTAAATAAATTAAAAAAGAAACACAAAAGTAAGTAAATATATTTCAATAAACATAAATAATTTTCTTAATTACTTAAATTTTTTAGAGATGATCTTCGAAAAATTTATTATAAAAATAAACAATGTATATTATAAATAAACGATAGTTAAAATTTGAATTGAAATTTCATTAAATAATCATTTTGGTTTAATCAGACATCCAAAGGAAGGTCTATAATAGACGGTCACTGAACATACAAAATTAGGTTCGTATCGTATGCTACCGAGGAAACTGCGAATGTAATTGGTAATTTTCATCACTTTAAACCATTTAAATAAACCATTTAATGAAATTCTAACAATAAATCACAATAATTAGAAGCAAAATCTTCTATATTGTAATTCACCTTACAATCTTGGAATCAGAAATGTAATAATACTGGCAAGTATAAGTTTTGAAAATCACTAAAGGATAAACAAAACACTTTTGATATTATCTGTATCATAGTCGAATCAGACAAGGAAAGAAGAAACTGAATTTCATCATTTCAAGATTGTACTGTTGTTGTTAATAGAAAGAAAAGAAGAAAAAAATATTTTTTATATTTCGATGCGGTTTATATAAGGACCAAATTTAGTTTCCGGGTAATTTTGGATTGCGCTTATTTTTTAAATTTTTTGATATTGAATCATCGGTAACAGATAAAGTTGGTTGATTATTTGGAAGATGTGAATAACCAAATGATAAACTTCTTCGAAGACTAAAGTCATCATCATCATCTTCTTTTTGAGTAGATGGTAATTGATGATGATGCATACTTTTTCTTTGTTTAGATGATGGAGGTGCAGTAGGTACAACTGAATATTTACGTTCTTTAAAAACAACACCAACTTCTTTTATATTCTTTTGATGTTCAGGTTGTACTTTATTAAACCAATCTGATTTTTCATCATATTCATACATTGTATAATCAGTTCCATATGGTTTTGATTCTAAACAATATAATGTATGTAATGGAACATCCAATTCTCCAATATTTGATTTATCAAGATTAAGAAAATAAGCCAATAAAATTCGAAGTACAACTCTATGTGATATAATTAATACATGATCTGTGGTTCTTTCAATTTCAGTAATTAAAGGTCTTAATCTTGTTAAAACATCAAGATATGATTCACCACCAACACCTGGATATCTATAACTCAATTTATTTTCTAATCTTGCTTTAAATTCTTTTGGATATTTATGTTGAATTTCATCATAAGTCATACCTTCAAATTTCCCACCACCTAATTCATTCAACATTCTCATTTGTTTAATTGAATATAATTGATCATTGAAATATTGTCCAGTTTCAATTGATCTTATCAACATTGATGTCCAAACACAGAAATTTGGTTCAGTTGGAATTGAATCTAAAGTTGCAACATCATTTTCATTAAAAATTGAAGAATTATAATTTAATTCTAATCTTGAACTAAATCTTTCCAATTGTTGTTTTCTAAATTCTTGTCTTTGGAAATTCATAAATTTTGATAAAGATTTTGCAAATTTTGATCCACGTTTTGTTAAACTTGAGTCACCACCAATTCTACCATTAAGATTATCTTTTGATTCACCATGTCTTGTAATCCAAATTTGTCTTTCACATAAATTGAAATTTAATAAGAAATAAACAGTTTGAGATGATAAAAATCCTTGAATATTATATGAAACAACTTTTTTCCCAACATCAATCATCTTAACGTATTGAAAACCAGGAATTTTTTCTTCTTCTTCATCAATTGTTTCATAAGCTTTTTCATAATTAATTAATCTACCAACAAAATCTTTCAACGCTAATTCTGGATCCATATTTTTATAATCAGGACCACTTAATTTTAATCTAATATTTGACTCTATAATTGATGGATCACTACAAACACTTTCAAGATATAAAACTTTCAATTCACCATTTGATCTTTCTTGTATTCTTTTCAATACTCTTTTTCTTCTTGCTTTTGTTGAATTTGTTGCATCAAAGATCCCAACTGAACCACTTCCATTAATAACATAATCTAATAATTGTTCTAAAGTATCCATTGCCCATTTTTCTCTTAAAATAGTTGAAGCTTGATTTTCAGGATTGAAAAAACTTGCATCATGTTGTTTTGGCAGTTTTTCTGGTGTATGACTATCAGGTAATGGATTTTTTTCAGGTCCAGCATTTAATTTATCTTTTCTTCTTGTATTTCCAACATTGAAAACTCTACAATCATGTTGTAACCAATTTAAATATCTTGTTAATTTATTTGTAATATAAGATTTACCTCTTGCTGGTAAACCAACCATAACAATTACTAATTTTGAACCAACATCAACCGAAGCAATTTTACCATCAGGAGAAGTCTTGGATGATGTTTGACCAGGAATGTTTAATGTATAAGTTTTTCTTGCTGATGGTGGTGGTTTTGTCATTAATAAATTTTTCAATTTTTCCAAGGATGGGGTTTTTTCAAATTGTTCTTTCATATGTGGAGGAACATCTTTTAATAAATGATCTTTAATTTCTTTATTCATATGTATTGCATTTTTATCTAATGTCATTGGACTAATTGAGCCTGATTTTCCATCTAATTCATTTCCATCTACAACAAGTGTTGGTTTTATAGGACTTGTATGCAGTTGATATAATGAAGGTCTTTTTAATTCTGTTGATTTATTTGTTTCTTGAGGAGCAACCATTTTAGCACCAACTATAGCTGCAGATGAACGTCTTTGATCTTGTTTTGACATATCTGATAAATTTAAATGGGATATGTTCTTTTGAAGTGAATCTGCTTTTTCATCATGTTCTTCTTCTTCATTAATAGTTTCTGGTTCATCGTCATCTTCAGATTGACCCATTGGACTACCCATTGTTGATACTATTGGAGTATCAGTTAAAGGTCTTTTGTTGAACTCAGGTAGATAAGATACTGAAGTATTTGAATTTATCAGATCACTTGATTCCATTATTTGAGAATCTAAGCTTTTTGAAATTGCTAATCTTGCCCCTCCATAATATCGTTTCAACAGTGATCTCTTTTTCTTTTTCTTTTTAGGTGATAAAGTAACAGGTGATGGAGTTATACTTTGATTAGAATCTTTTATATGTTTTTTATAATTTGGTTGACGTAGTAGAACACCATTTGAATCATATTTATTTTGTTGATCTTCATTATTATTTTCATTATCATTAAATTCTTCTTCTTCATCTTCGTCTTCATCATCATCTTCACCTTCGCTTGAGTAACTTTCTGAATTATCTGAATCAGATCCAAATATAGGTGATGGATTCATTGAATTATAATTTGAAAATGATACTTTTTTGGATACATGTTTAGATCTATTATGTGACAACACTCCATTACTTATACTATTTGATTTTTTACGATTCATTGGTGTTGCATGTGGGCGTGAATGTGAAGATTGTTTGAAATTTGATGCAATTATATTTCGTATAGATTCATGATGTTGTTGATTATCTTCAAATTGCGGTGATACTGATCCGGATTTATTGTTTGATGCCATAAATAAGTAGCTACTTTATTGCTCTATACTTTCCAATAGTTTATCTTTAGGTATCTATCTGAATTGTACTAGTGTATTGATATATATTATATTATAATGTGAAATATATTTTGTTGAGAATGTAATATAATTGTAATAGTGAAGAATTGAAGAGAGAAAAAATAACAAAAAAAAAGTCACCAAATTTGCTATAATGAGAATTGATCAATGGTTGATTAAACTTGATTTATAATGATATTCTGACAGAAAATTTTGATGGTTGTGTTGATATGTAAAATGATATGAATCAAGATATTACTATTTATAGGGGTGGTTACTAACCAAATATTACAATAGTAAAAACTAATTTAGTTTCGGAGTTTTTTAGTTTTTTTCAAAGTTTCTATTTTCTAATATTAAAAATTTCTTAATCAATTATTTTCTTCTATTGGATTTTCTTGGACCACGTTGATATATAATTTCCTTTTTCTTCTATTCCATAATATACTGTTAGTATAATATTAATCGAATGTTTTAATTTAATCAAACATGGAGTCTGTTACACTTTTAAATTGAATTTTATAGTAAATTATTATAATTATCTTGATTCGATATGGTTGCCCTTTTTTTGTGTAACCATCGCGGTATCAAAAAGTGGGGCTAAATAATTTGCAACCTAAAATATCAAGACTATATAATCTCTGTTTCTTTGACATCTTACAAGAACTCAGACCATTAATCAAAACAATAACCTCTCTTATTTATAATGTTTTCAGTTTCTTAGTTTACTAAAATTAGATCTTTTCTTTTTGGAATTTTTTAGCTTGGAACTAAAAGATGTTTTCCTTCTTAAAATGCTATTTTGACATATATTCTAATTTCAAAACAACCAATGGCTCAACTACATAATCAAAGAACTCAAAATTCCAACTCTTCACGTATCAATGAATTTGTAAATTGAGTTAGAGTCAAGACATATTTAACGTGTTAAGAATTGATGCATATATTTAACAAATTATAAATTAATTGAATTCTTTATATCGAATAATAATTCTCTAATTTTTTATTATGATTTTTAATTGATTCTAAACTAAATAAATCAATTGAATTGATATTTTTATGATTTAAATTCCTTTTATCAATTTTTTCATTTATATATTCCAAACTTCTTTCACATATTATTATCAAAATTAAATTTATAATTGTTGCAAATATTCCAATAATTAATTCTAGCAAATTGAAAAAATTTATATAATTTTCAACTCTAATTTTTTCAATTTTTTGACCACCACCAAGATCTTTTTTTTCAATTTGATACATTTCACCAATTTGAAAACATTCAATGACAGAAACAAGTTCCAAAATAAAATTCAAAAATTCAAATATAAATGAAATAAATAAACATCGAAGTGATAAAATTGTTGGTATTGTACTTGAACTTAACGGTAATATTGAAATACATATAATAAACATCACAAGGGTGAAAAAATTTGAAATTATACTTATAGCTGGTCGATGTTCAATTTCATCTAATGGAACACAAGCATAGATTAAAATGTATTGAATTAATAATAAAACGAAATATGTTCGGAATAGATTTTTATAATGATTTTTATTATATATGCAATCTAAATTATTTATTATCAAATTTGAATTATTTCCACCTACGTTTATACGTTGACCTTCTTCTATAGGAGGATCAAATAAAATGTTATGATCCATTATTAATGAAAAAAAGTGTATATGGTTGTGTAAAATTTAGCTGCGAAAAATCAAATTAACCCTATTATTTTAATTGCATAACAAAATATTGAATTTCTGTGTGGATTGGATAAAATAAAGTAATGATTTCAATAAGGATTTTAACTTACTGATGATTTGAAATAAACTAATGTCCACATCAAGGAAAATGATAATCAAATATTTTATCTTTTAAATTTGATCAAATTATAGTACTCAATCTCTTAAATCTAACACACGAATGAGTTCTAAATAGATTGATGTTTTTCCTTTGTATTATCATTTCAGCAATAAAAGCAGTTTTAGTTGTACTGACTGCAACTGTACAACGTACTGAACTTCATTCTCACCATTTGTTGAGACTTGTTCTTGATGAATATACTATAATATGTTCAGTGGATATTGTTTTGATAAATCATTTATTTCATCATCTTCCAAACAATTTAAGTTTAAAATTGTAGTGACGAATGTATCATGAAACTGTAAGAATATTTGGATTCGAAAGGATAGAATTCAATGATCTCAGATTATGATTCATTAAAATATCTATCAATTTTCCCCAACTGATATTTTCATAGTAAAATAGTTGCATTTTTAGAAGAATCTAATTGTTTCTCTTTTTTCTTGATCTCTAATGGAAAAAAAAAAAAAACTCTATAATTATTAGTGACAAGGATGTTTTTCATAACAAAATGAATTAGTTTACCACTATATGCTTTGGGTTCAGTTATTTTTATTTTATGATATTCCATTTTGCTAAGAACTTACAATCCATTTTGAGTGTCGTATAAAAATCTTTATAGACAATTATTATGATAGTTTTAAAATTGCATTTTAATTGGGATCTATTAGTTAAGTGTTGAACATCAAAGTTCACACACCAAACATCAATGTTAGATACAGAATTGAATTATTTATGAAAACGCGTTCATGGATAAACCTCAATGGTGTCTGATCAATTTACATCGTGTGATGTTGGTTCACTTTGTTTGCAATGGCGGCACTTTACGTGTTGGACCAGCTAGTCGCCATTGTTTACAGTGGCAATATGACAGGCAATTTGTTTACAAGGTGGCTGGCACATGATCACATTTTTCAATATGATCAAGAGTATTCAGAAATGAATTACTTTTGATTATTTTGAAATCGATTATTTCCAATTATTCAGATTAGATTAGTTTAAAAGCCAATAATGGTCGATAAGATTTTTCAGTTCTTTATGTTACAAGTTAAGATGCATCAAGTTTGAGTATGGTTTTAGTTTTATTTCTAGTGAATATTATGGATTTGGATCCTTCAAGATCATTGTTGAGTACTTCTATAAATGAAACTATAAGATTGACGGTAATTTTGGTGGTGATGTAAATGATTTCATACCTATTTATTCAGATATTTATCATGATGTTTTTATAAATAATGAGAATATTTATTCTAAAAATTTACCTTACTATCTAACACTGGAGAACAATACTTTAATCATACAATTTCCAAATAGTTCAACATTTGATAATTTTTCAATTATTGATGATATTTATGGTAAATCAGTTGAAATACCTTATTCATCTAATTCATCAGATTCAATATTCACAACAAGTTTTAAAGACGTAAATGCAACAAGAGGTGAATTTTTGAATATGTAATTCTACAATCTTATTTCACAAATTTTAATCGAACTAATGTTGATGTTGATATTAATTTAATTTGGTTGACTTACAATGAGTCAAACATGACTTTATATGGAACAACACCAGATAATTTTGATTCATTAAGTATGAAAAATGAAGAAACAAAACTGCTTTTCCAAGACTGTTTTTAATCAGAGGAATTGATCGATTTACAAGTTCAGTTCAAGTTCAAGTTCAAGTTCAAGTTCAAGTTCAAGTTCAAGTTCAAGTTCAAGTTCAAGTTCAAGTTCAAGTTCAAGTTCAAGTTCAAGTTCAAGTTCAAGTTCAAGTTCAAGTTCAAGTTCAAGTTCAAGTTCAATTTCAAGTTCAAGTTCAAGTTCAAGTTCAAGTTCAAGTACAGAAATAACATCACCAACAATTCATGAAGAAACCAATCATAAAGCATTAGCTATAGGTCTTGGTGTTGGTATACCAGTTTTATTATTATTATTATGGGTTAGCCTTATCAATTGATCCAAAAAAAGATTATACAAGTGTCAACATTTAAAATTGGATAAGATTGATCCAAATTCATCAACTTTGACTCACGTTGAATCAAGTGAAGGTGAAGATGATTATTATGATGCATAGCAAAAACAGCAACCAGTTAAATCGTGGAGAGCAAATTTAGATTCAGATAATAAAGTCCCAAATATAGTTAGACAAAATGATGCATCATTATCTACAGTGAATACCGAACAATTATTTTCAGTTTGATTGGTTGATGATCAAAATTCTAGAAAATCAAATTCATCATCTAATTTATTACAAATATCAAATTCAATTAATGGATATTTGGAAAAGACAGATCAATAAATAATAATATTTAAAGATTAGATAGTGATAGGATTATAGTTGATAAACATAATTCACAAACATTATCAAATTATTTTACCAGAAGAAAAACATAATAATACAAGAAATTAAATTAATGGAAGTATAAGTAAAATGTGAAATCGCCGTCATCAGAATCAACTCCAATCAATACTCAAATAATTTTGAATTTACAATTGAATTTTTCAAATCTATGAATTGGTTCACAAAATTCAAAAAAATTTATATAATAATGAAGATAACAAAATCAATAGTCAAATTATTATAAATAAATCGACAAAATTGCTTGATTTTACAAAAAAAGCAAAATTAAGAGACAGTGCACACGAACCAGACTATTATCATAAAGAAGAATCAGTATCGTAAAATTGATTTATTTTTTCATAATATTTATCTACTCATTTTTAATTTTCATTTGAGTTTTAATGTTTTTCTGATTGTTTTTAATTTTGATTTAATATACATTTTATGAATTTAAATTGGTACGTGCTTGCCTAGTTGAGAAATCTAGCTTTATTTGATGAAAATTGTTTGATTAAAATAAATAACATCTAGCAACACTTTCATTAGATGATGAAATTAATGCAATTCAACTGACCAATTGATTTTTCAATATTTTAGATACCTTCAAGCTATTAAGAGAATAAAATCAGCCCGAAGAACTATACCAATTTTGGAGCAAGAAATAATGTCTTCATAAATCATTGAAAAGAACAACTATCTAAAAGAAACCACATAAGGGTTTTTGACGGAATATTTAAGTAAGTTCAATATAATTATATTTGCTAAAATATAAATAGATGTATAAATGAATATAAATACATATTACATATTATTGTTGCACCAATCATAATACAAAAAGTACCAAAGCTTTCTAATTTTTGATTATCATTAGTTGTATACAGTTACTCTGATCTAACAAAAACAAAAGGATTGTACAAACATTTTTGAGTCACAATTTTAATGCGAAAAATGCAAAAATAATTCTTAATTTAAACAATCTACATCGAGAAAAAATTTTTAAATAAAACTTGGCTTAATATACAAAGCTTCAACGTCCTAATGCATTATTTCAATATCAGAACTCCTCTTATGTTTGACTGATTCATGAATCTATTTATTTGATTCAAAAAGACTGAATTTTGTTTAATATATTAATTATTACAAACTTTGCCAGTAAGTTTATTGTCTATAAAAAAACATATCGAGAAACTACAGATACGTACCAAATTTGTGTTATAAATCGAGTAAGATTTTAAATTGTTGTACGTAAAAAAATTTTTACTCCACGATTTTGTGGGTCTAGCTCAACCCTTAAATAGGAATACGATTTTGTGATGAAAATTAATGGTTTTTGCACGGAATTGTAGAGACTAATCAATGAAAGATGAAACCCTAAACTACTCACTGATTACTTAAATTATTTTATATACATGGTGAGATGTTTACTTGTATGTGAAGTTGATTTGATTTGGAAATTTCACTTTTCAAAAAAAGTCAAGCGCAGTATAAATTCAAGATAATTCTTACATGATGCAAAATACTCAGAAATCAAATTAATCGTCATTAATCTAACTTTAACTCTAAGCACTGTGATTGGATCAAGTAATCATTAAAAAAAAATTAGCTCAAAATAAAGTAGATAATTTATGTAAAGCACATTTTTGTGTTTATATTTAATTTTTTTTGCAGCAAAACTCACTGTTTGCAGTAAAAAAATACGTACAAAATGTAAAAAATTGGTCTTTTGCAAGGTACAAAATTAGATTTAATGCCATAAATTTATAGGTTGATAAAATTTTCTTCATCAACAGTTTCAATGAGCAGAAGAAGAGGGAATAGGAGATTGACAGCTGCAATGAGAAGAGCAAGAAGAAGATCAAGACGGAATAGGAATTCAAGATCAAATAAGCCATGGCTTGAACCAAGAAAGGTCAGACACTTTATGGAACAAAATTATTACGCATTTAAACGTCTTTGGCCTAATAGAGATATAAATCTTTATATGCAAGGTTTTTATGACAATGACAACAATACTGGTAATAATGCTACAGAAGGAAATATGAGACAAGAAATTGCTCCATTACATGGTGATATTGAATTAATACCAATTAGTGATGATGAAGATATTCAAATGGCAAATAGTGATGATGAAGATACAAATGTTGAAGATTTAAATGCAGAAGAAAATGTTTCAATTGGTCCAGTTTCACTTAATGCTACTAGTATTAGTACAAATGCAGATGATGATGAAGATTTAAATGCAGACGATGAAGAAAATGTTTCAATTGGTCCAGTTTCACTTAATGCTACTAGTATTGGTCCATCTACTGCTCATGCAGCAGATACATTAACAAGTGCCACAACTACTGCTTATACTTCAAATAATGAAAAATTAGAAACAGTTGAAATTGAATCAGACGATGATAGTGTTGAATTTGTTGAAGAAATAATAATCGATCCGAATCAAAGCATTTATTGGAAGAAAGATTTAAATCCAACCTTTGACAGATTCTTTGAAGTTATTAATAAGCAAAGTCAAGATGAAAGTTTCAATATCAATTTTGAGATTGCTGATGATGCTGAATTGGAAATTGAAAATTCAAGTCAAAATAATTTTAACCACATATTACCTCCAACTTCAATACTTTGGTTATTACCTGATTCAATTCGTAATTATATATTAGAACATTATGATAATGAAATGGACCAAAAAGATCAAAAAATTGAAATGAGAAATTTTCATTCTATTGGAAGCAACAATATTGGAGTCAATAAACACTTCAACCTCGAGTTGTTTTTCATGAGATTGTCTATTATTATAGAACAATTCTCTGATCTACAACTCGTGTGTATGCAGGAATGTATGATTTTCAAAAAAAGACATGAATTTGAAGATTATTATCACAAATTAAATCAAAAATTGGTCAAACTTGGTTATATATTCATTTATCAGGAAGGTGTTGCTAAAACAGTCAATAGAGTTGGCTGGTTAATTAATTTTTTCACCCTTGGATTAGATTTTTTGAAATCTTTATCAGTGAATTATGTTTCAGATAGAATTACGATATTAACTTCAAATCATGAACAATTCACAACTATAGTGAATGTATATTATCCAAGTGGTGATTTTAAAGGTCAAATCAAATTACTTAAACAAATTGAAAGGTTAAAATTAAAAGATAAATATAAGAGATTGATCATTACAGGAGATTTTAATCATGCTTCATATACATTTAAAAATTATTCCAATCAATGGACCATCAGATTGGGTCCTAGTATGGAAGAGATTTCAGAAGTTATATCATCATCTCCAAATTTTAATGGTTTTTTGTTTAATATAACCAAAAATATAAATAATAAGGACTATATATTAAAGAAGGGTAATCTAAATATTTTCTTCAAGGAATATGAAAATGAAAACCAATTAATAATTGTTGATTCAGAAGATGAAATTGATTCAGAAGATGAAGAAATAAAGTTAAAAATTGCTCCTAAAGTTTTATTGAAACATACTCGTCACCTCACCCAAGATAAAAATGAATTAAAAGTTATAGAATATCAAAAAAAATTGTTTCATGAATTAGATTTAGTGGATATTCATCGTAAGATGTATAAGGGTGAAGAGTATCCTACCAATTACTCAACTTCATCATCAAGAAGACTAGATCGTTTTTACGTATCTAGAGATATATCTAAAAAATTTTTTGAATTTAGAAAATTTCAAATTAGAGTTGATTCTCATTCATTAATTTATATAAAGTATTTTCCTGACCCAGATGAACATTATTATTGATTGCTGTCATTATTTGTATAATAAGTGTATAGTTTTATAGGTTATTTAATTAGCTGAATTTTATATACATTAATTATACTTATACTATATACTAATGGCTTTTTTTTGAACTCAAAATGTTGGTTTAGACTCATCATGTAAATCTAATAATCAAAGTAAATCTAATAATCAAAGTAATTTATATAATTAAAATAATTGTGGATTTTTTTTTTCAATAGCACAAGCTAAAGCACCAAATCTTGAATTTAAAACAATTTGTGGAACATAAAAAAATGTAACATTAACATCTTGTGATTCTAATGATATAGTATAGTGTGATATAAATGGATTGGAACCAAATGGTGGTAAGCTGGATTTTTAATTTATAAATTTTGTAATGAGTTCTTATAATTGTATCTTCATGCAAGATTCTAATATTGGATCCAAATCATATCCTTTTTGTAATTTTGTATTTTTCAAACTTAGGTCCAATGATGTATTGATTTCACCATCAAAAAGTAATACCAAAATATATTTCTTTAGTTATGCTTTAGCTTTTACAACTCTTGCAAAATTATTTATTAAACCAATTTAAACTCAAACTTCAAAATATTATACTTGATACGTAGATTCTTGTTTAAACCAACTGATTAATTCTAATCTAACTAATTTTGATAATGGATGATAATTTGCAATTTTCAATTTTTTCAATCTTGTAAATAATATTAATAAATGATTACTTTGATTCAATGTAGCTTTGAAATTTGATGCAAATAATTTAATTTCCAAATGAGGACCAAATGAACGTTGAGCTTTTTCAGCTAATTTATTAACGATTGTTCCATAACTTGAAGCATATTCCATTTTATCTGGATGTAAAGTATTCAAATCTTGACTAAACAATCCTTTTCTTGACACAATACTTTGTTCCCCTTTTTTAGCAGTTACTCAAGAATAAAATTGTGGTTTATCCTTCACAATTGCAAACCAATTGCATTTATTATTGTTGATGGATCAAATAATATAAATGGAATTTCAACTTTATTCACAATTGAAAAAATTAATCCGGCAATTTAATAATTTCATAATTTAATCATTTGTTGGAAATTGTCTCAATTTATTACATGTTAATCTTAATTTGATAGGTAAACTTTTTCTTTAATAGCTTTGGATTTAATATCACTTTCTTCATTGGTTCGATTTATTCATTGATATTGATACAAAATTTGATCTCCATGATAATTGTGAGACAATTATTGACAAATTATTCAAGCTTGAACTATTCGTATATATAATTGCTGACCATTCTCTATCTGAGTTGATTCTACCAGCCATTTCTAAAGCAAATGATGAATCAAATTGAAAATATCAATGTGCATTTTTTCATTAGGTTATACAAGATTGAATTAATAATTTAACATCAATATTAAATTTATATAAAACAATTCTCATCCAATATTTTGCCTATTCATGAAAACTATTAAAATTTGAGCATCACCATTGATAATCGACACTTAATGAAATCTCAATATCAGTACATCTTGCTCTAGATGTAGTTGTTGGTTCATATTCATGAAAGTATCAGCAATGCCTTTGAATAGTAAAATTAATAAATCAAATAAAGCAAATAAAGTTTTTATATAAAATAAACTTGAAGGGTATTTCCTAATCAATAAATCACAAAATTGCATTTTGCATTTCTTCAATTGGAGGACAACAATGGTTAATATGGTTTTTAATTGTTCTGCAGTATGAATTGCAGTATACTGTTTGTTAGCACCATTACTAATCAATTGACTAAATTCTTTCACGATATTAAACAAAATTGAACCATAAAATTCATCAATACCAGATATTTGTAGCTGGATCACTAAAATGATTCAAAATTTTTGAACAATTACCATTTCTAACTCTTAATCTTTATACAAATACAGCACCAGATACAATATTGATTTTTGATGTGATAAAATACGATGAACTTCAAGAATATCTAATCAATGGTGTCTATGATTAGATGGTGTGCTTTTAATACGATAATTTAATTAATAGGATCTCCCAACTTGTGATTGTTGTAAAGGTGCTGTACTATTTGCAATTGTTTAAAACTACCAATTCCAATATGAATTATATCCACAAATGCTAAGTACATTACATAATATTATAAGTCTGATGAAAATTGATATTTCTTTGATAATCTAATGTGATTGAATTTTTTCTTAGTAGAGAATAAATCAATAGCTTAGTCACGTGATTAATTTGACATCGTCAAGGATGGTATTGAAAAGTTCAAATTATCGAATTAATGATGAAACATTTAGTTCAAATATGTGATTTGCATTAGTAAAAAAGATCTAAATAAAAAGTAAGGTTGTTCAATTGATTGATTGATATATTGACTTAATTATAGAATTTTGCGAAGTTCATTTTTTGCAACACATTGATATGAGTAACCAAAATAAATCATTGAATCAAACAAACAAATTTCAAATCATTATAAATGCTCAAGACTCAAGATATGCATTGTTAATCAGTCACACCACAAAGTTTTTGAAAATCAAGGAAGCTGTTCACCATCAACAAAATATACCTATAAGTAATATGGTTTTAATTTGGGAAGGTAACCCTGTCAAAGATGAAGATACCCCTGAATCTTTGGGTATGTTAGGTCATACAGATGTAGTTGTTAAAGTATTTACTTATTAGTTGGTATCGATTGTTTAATATATATCGTATCTTATTAAATTTTCAATTTGTCTAATTTGAAAGTGAAATAAATCAATCGATAAAGCATCAATTAATGATAAGTAAACCTTGACTAATATTTCTTTTTCTACCTTCATCATTTGTCCTTTGATTTTTTGTATTATTCTAGCAAACGTGATATATTAAAGAAATTTATTGAAGAACACCTTCATCCGATACTTTATCCTCAGTTACAACAAAAAATCCACTAATATCAACAAATTTCCCAATTGATTGTAAACCATGACTTAATTCTTTTCTAAAAGCAACCATTTCATTTATTTGTGACATTACTTCTTCTTCTTGATGTAAATAATCATCATCTTGTGTTGAATTTCTTTGTGGAATCCAACATAATAATCTATTTTTTTCTGCTTCACTTGATCTTGCTCCCATGATATCAAAATGTGATATTAATATTGACATGCATCTTGAAAATTTAATTTTTAAACAAATTGTGATTCATTCAAATCTAAAGCATTAAAACCTCTAATCATATCCATAGCAAATTCTAAAGCTAAAATACACCACCTAAATGTTGTAGGATCATTTGGTATACAGTCATCACTAATAAAACTTACCCAATCTACAGAATATTGAATTGATTTCACAATAACTGTTGATTTTCTATTTGAACTTAAATATTATATTGAATTTTTACCATAATCTCTTGCATATATAGAAAAGTTAATAATCAATGCTTGATTTTCATCTTTTGGATCAATTGAATTAATTTTTCTTTTAATATTTTAACTGAATTTAAAACAGGTAAACACATTCTAAAAATCACTCAATTTGTTTTTTTAATATTAACTAATATGGGTTTTTCTTATGACCAAGTAATTGAAGAACTGTTCCTTCTTGTGGGACAGACATAACCAACAATTCATAATTAACAAATTACAATCCTTCTTTAAAGTATGAACAAACAGACAATCTAATCTTCGATCGAAACCAGATCACCAAGGAGCCCTCAGTAATGTATATCTTCTTGGTCATATATAATCAGTTGCATCTTATTCTTATCTTTTTAAAGCGACATCACTTTGTGATTGAGTGTGAATACGGCACTTGATAAATGAGCATAGTGAGATGTGAATCTGGGTATAATTTACCTTGAATACATTATTTTAAAGTTTCAATTACACCATAATCATAAAAGGTGAACTAAACATAATATTCTTTGAAGAGGAAAAATTTTATTTCAAAATTTTAAAAATTATGAAATGAATAAAAGAATTTACGTTGATAAAAATTATAATACTTTTAAATAAAGTTGAATAAATCCAACAAAAGAAGGATCAAAATATTGAAGATACTGATTCAAATTTATATGATGATATTTAAATGTCCTTATCTGATTCAATTAAATAGGATTTACCAATAAGGCAAGTGGCTTGTAATGGTAGCACATCGGATGCAATTTTGTACTATTTTTTCATTTTGCAACCTTGATTTTTTTGTCATTAAGCACACGTCCATTTCAATGTGAAACTTGATAAATTTATTAAACTATAATTATTGTAAGCGTAATATAATAATTAATGATCATCAACAAATCGAATCAGATAACACAACTAATCTGACTTATATTTTGAAAGTGACATGAAATTCTCAAACATGAAACATGAAGTTGAAAGCTACCAATTCGTCAAATTATAAAATGATAATACGAAAATCAATTGATAATTATAATTATTGGTTAGGGTAAATAAAAAAAAACCGTTCGTGTTCATTTGATTTACTTTTATCTTTTATTCTTTTTTTATTAAATTTATAATTAATATAATTTAAACCTATCCATATCATGCTAATCAATACAAATAAGTCTAAGAATACGAATAAAATTAAAAATTCAAATAGTGATATTGATTCAGATTCAATTCCAATACCATAGATTTTACACTAGCAGCTGGATGTGACATGTTCGACAAAAGAAAAAAAAATGACAAGTGTTTAGAGATGGCGATTGATATATAAATATGGTGTAATTTTTATTTTATGGAATATATACAATCATATCATCATTTTCCAATTTAAGATATACTAATTCAATTAAAGATTTAATTGAATTCTTCAATTCTTGAATTTCAACTGGTTTTTTTAAAATATCCATTGATTCATTCAATAAATCTAACAATTTTAATTTACTTCTTTTTTTCATTATACGGACTATTGTGGCCTTATACTCCTCATGATTTTTCTCAATAATTGTTTTATAAATAATTTCTTTATTCTCTATTTTTTTCTCCTTTATTGGAGGTAATTTAACCTTTGATGATTTATCCATGAACTCATAATTAAATTTATATTCGTTTCCAATTGGAATTATAATTTTATATTTATCATTTAAAGAATTTAAAATTGAAATTAATGAATCTTTCACATTTGGTTAAATCAGTCAACTTTTGTATTGTTAATGAATCATAATCATTGAAAATAATTAATATAATTGCTTGTAATAAATTACAATGAATTTCTTTGATTCCATTTTTAAAATTACCTTGTATAACCAATTGATGTAATTTATAATTATTCCAATCTAATAATTGATTCTTATGACGAGAATTGATTGATTGATAATATTGATTAAATTCATTCAAGATATTTTCAAATGGAGGAATCAAATTCATATGAATAATTTTTGGTATTATATTATCTGGCCAATATCGTTTATCTAAAACTAAAGATTTAAATTCTATATCAAAAGAATTTGAAAATTGATTAAAATTTGATTTTTTAATATCATTAAACATAATTTGTAAACTAATTGTTAATTCTGTTTCACCAGTTAATTCAATGAATGAATTGATTAAACTTTCCTCTTTCTCTAAATTAAGATTCTTATTGATTAATAATCGTTTTGATAAATCTTTTTTATAAGGTATGAAAAAATCATTCTTATTATTAATGGCTTTGAAAATGATTAAAAGTTTTGATTTGGATTCTTCAAAATTAAATTGTTTACTTTTTAATAATGATTCACATGATTTACATAGTTTCAAAATTATATTAATATTGATTTGTGAAGTTTTATTTATAGATTTAATCAATGAATTTCGTAACTCAAATTCAAACTTTTCTTGTTTTATGAAAAATTTTGTATAAATATTATAAAATGATTCAAATTGGGCAATTAAACATGAAATTAAATCTTTATCTGATTCAATTATTTCATCAAATTTGGATCCAGTGTATATCCTCCAATGATAAATGAATACAGATATGGAATCATAACCATAATCATCATCTGAATTTAAACAATATCCATAGATAATATTCAAATGTTGAGAATTCGACATAATACTATCAAAATGGAGATCTAAAAATCCATCAAAATTTGAAAAAATAAGTATCCACCGAAGTTTCAAAAATATTTCATCTTTAAATTGTGAATCAAATGCTGAAAAGAACTCCTTTTCCATATGAATTGTCATCAATATCTCAGAAAGATTTAGTAGTCTCTTAAATTCATAATGTTTCATAGTATCATTGATTAATTTTTGTTTAAATTTTATTGCATTTTCACTTGTACTGATTAATTTATTTAATAAAGTTGTAAATTTTAAACATAATTCACTGCCAAAATTATTATTTCGATGATTTTCCATTAAATTATATTGTATCTCAAGTAATTTATTGTACGTTTTCTCATCAATAATTGTCTCATAGAAATGATCAATACCAAATTTTAAAATTGATTTCTTGATTGGATGTGGTGATAAATAATTTCGATCCAAATAAATGAAAACTTGACTTAATTTAATTAGGTTCTCATACCATGAATTAAACAAATTTAGAAAATCTGAAGCTAATTGATGAGAATTTAATACTTCCTTCCATGAATTTATATTTATTGATTGTTTAATCTTTTCATAGATCAAATCACCAAGTTTACATTGTTCTATATGTTTAAACTTACAAGTTCTTTGAATAATTTGATATAAATAACTATATGAATGACTCAAAGATTCACCATTTAATATTAAATTTATATTTGATTCAATAATATCCTTATCATTTTCCAATTGATCAATCATTGATTCATTAACTTGTTGATCTTCATTTGAAGACAATTTTATTCGTTTCTTCTTTGATAGATGTGATCCAACTCTATCTATTGGTTTCACATATGAATTGGTTGATAAATCTAATAATGTTGACATTGAGACAAAAGTAAATTATAGGTTTTGAATTAGTGATAAGTCAATATAATGATCTTGATTATTTATACTTGAATCAATGAACGATTTTAATTCTATTTAATATCTTCTTTAGTTTCACATTTCAAGATCAAAGTAAAGGTGTTTTATAAGAAATATTGCATCAAAATTATAAATTATTAAATTTATGATCAAATTCGTCTCTTCATTCGGCAATTCTATTGATGTGTTTTAATCCAATAACACTTATTTTTATGAATTTTGACAATGAATTTATAGTATGTAATTCCAAATGATAACAAAATTACGTTCTTTCAAATTGTGATAAAAAGATTTGCTCTTGATAATGATTAGCTTTATCTCAAAAATCCATCATATCTAGTTTGCTCTATTGTTGATTGTGATTTTCTGGCAATAACATTAATTCAATTGGACGAGAACTTATCTTGTCAATATTGTTTAAAGTGATCCATTTATAAGTTAAAATCAATAAAATTCTATCTCAGCATTAACAATGAAGAAGTTTGAGCAAGTTAATTGTCATTTGTTAATCTTCTATTAAAGTGAGGAATCAAAAACAAAACTTCATTCCATATTTTGATTCTCTTGTAATTAAAGCTCATCAGTTTAGGTTGCTTTGCAAGTAGTAAGAAACTGCAATCGTTATGAATTGATCCTAAACATTTGTTTTCGATGAAAGTTGATAAAAATTAGCATCCACTCATTTCATTTAAATTGTCACTTTATAGTTTTGGAACATTACCTGTTTAATATGATGCTTCTATGTATAGATACTCACAAATCAATTCTATGCTTCACTGCATAACATAGTCAAGTATTATTATGATATCGTATAGTATAACCGGGGGCAAATAATTAAACTTTCAATTGCTTGTCTATATCAAATTGAGCAATTTATACCTTAAAAACAACATCCTCTCGTCTTAGTTATAGATCAGTCATAGACCATTATATATACTTTATGTTGAATAGTGATTCACTATTGATTAATTCTTAGTTAATATTTTGTTGATACTGCAAATTTTGGTTACTTTTATTTTTCGTCGACCCCGTGACCCAAAGAAATTCACAAAATCTCATAGTTTAAACTTTTTCAAAATTTCGATAATCTTTCTTATTTATACCAAATTGATTAATTTTGTATTAAATCACATTTTAGAAGAAAGGTAATTCAAACCGGACCTCAATATCATTAATTTAATTACAACGATAATCGGATTTGACCATATTGATCAAATAGAGGTATGAAAAGATATGGTGGAGATTTGCAGACAATAAATAATATTATCAACCATGAAGAAAAATATAGAGAAGAATTGTATAAGTATTATACCATTGTAACACAATTTTCAATAATCTTTAAATCTTGAATGTTTAAATCCAACTTGTAATTTTGTAAATTCCAAATAATCACAAAATTGAAATTAGATAATAAATAATTATAATTTGACGTTTGATTATCAACAACAACAATCAAATTTGATACTGTTATATGTATGAACTATTAAACCAATTGAGATTATAGTAATTGCTCAGATATAGGTTTTATAAATACAATTAGCTTTCAATAGATCAGGCGTTTAATATAATCTATATTGGGTTTCAATGAAATTGCTTTGTTCTCAATATAAGTAAGCCACTAGAACAAGTTTTTATCCACAATATATAAAAATTATTATTATTTAAACATGGAAATTAAATATCAACTTACAACCAATATGGTTTGATATATTTTTCTTGTAAAGTGACATGAATTCATTAAGTTGATAATCAATTACTAATAATTGGATAAATAATTTTTCATCTTCACATCTAAGTACTTTACACAAATAATGGTTCATTAGATTTTCTTTTCATGTTGAAAATGAATACTAAACAAAATATCAAAAAATATCAGTAAAGGAGTGAAATATTTTAATGGAATGTAAAGGCCTTGTCTGTATCAATTGATACTTCGTTGGAACTTGATTTTGATCTTTTCAATTTAAATTATAGTTTTGAGTGGAAGTAACTCACAAATCATTAAGCGTAACAAATGAACCCATAATTTATGATTATGATTTCTATTTCAAGTAAAGTAGAGTATGAATGATAGAGTGAACTTTTTACTTCTTTAACTTATATTAAATATATAAATCAGTAGTAATATCAATGATATACAAACTGATAAAAAAGTTAGGATTCTTTAGTAGTTTTTACTTAATTTTTCAATAATTCTTCATCTATTTCATCTTGCATTACTCTATGTTGAATTTGACTTGGTTTCGAAGGTAAATCAATTTTCAAATTTGCGTCAATTAATAATTGTTTATAATCATAATTTTTCCTTTTCAATTGAATTTCTTTATTTAAATTTGATACTAAAATTTTATTAATTTTATAACTTGTATTTAATTTATTTAGAAAAGATTCATAATTTATCTTTAATTGATTTAAATCCATTGAAACAAATTCATCATCATTATCATTTTCATTCTTTTTCCTGAATCAATATTTAAATGTTTAATATTTCTGAATCATTTATTTCATCAATTTTTTTATTTGGATTTTCAAATTGTAATTGTTTTTTTATAAGTTTTGGGTTATTAAATTTCTTATTATTGTAATTTAAATCAATTCTTATCAAATCATCAATTTCATCTTCATTATTTACATTTAAAGATTGTTTATATCTAGATAAAACTAGTTGATATTGATCTAAATCAATTGGAAAATCTAAATCGGAAATGAAACCATAACTCTTGAATTTTTCTAAAAAATTTGAGTTAAACCACCAAGGTAATTTTAAATTATAATCAAAATTAATTAGATTCATCATAATAGAATTCCAAATTATAAGCTGAACTAAACAGTAAACTTATCTGATCCAAGTAAAAAATATGCTTAGTTATCAATCACTGTGAAGTATTATTAAGATCCATTATATGAAATTTAAATCAGAAAGCACCAACGAATATATAATGAAGAAAACAAATTAATGTGAATCTTGATTTTGATTGAACTAAATTGTTATACATTCCATAAGTTTGATTTTATTATGAATGTTATTTGATATTGATGATGAAGAAGAAAGAGAATGATTTATCTCAACAACCTAAAAATTAAATTATTTAGAACATTTACTTTCATTCCCTGAATTCAATTTTATTATTAATTCATTTGTTCTAAATTTTCAAAACAAGGATATTCATTTGTATTAATGAATTTGATTCTACAACACGTTAATACCAAATAGATTCGGTCTTCAGTTAAAGCAAATGACTCTTCTTGACATGATTTAGGTTTTCTTTTTGATAATTCAGCCTACCTTTTGATTATAAACAACTCTTGATCTGATATTTTTAGCAAATTTGAATATAAAGCGACATCAACTTGTGATTGAGTTTGAATTGAAGTCGGTGTATGGGATTTAGTAAAATTAAGATTTTGATATGATTTATCTTGATTCTAAATTTGCCAAATTCATTGATAGATGTATTAAGTATAATATTTGATGTGAGACAAATTTCAAAGTAATCAATATAAAGATATAATAAGATCAACTTATTTTTTTTTTTTTCCAAACATTTTATATTTATTAAGTAATATATCTAGTTGACTAAATAGTAAAATAAAAAACCTTGAAGAAGGAGAATTATCTATATATAGTTCACTTAAGCATTTCATATCCGCGACAAACTTATTAATGAGATCAATGGAAGAATTTGATGTTGTATCAATCTCATTTACAAACGTATCATTAACTTGCATTCATTCAATGAAGCAATAACAAATTTTAATCGTTTTAAACTGAAGAGAATTTTTAATCACTAATTATTAGATCTTGAATGAAAAATTTTAAAATGTTGAACAATACCGAGATGAAATATCGATAAAGAGACAATCAATACAAGTAACGAGATAAAGCATGCAGTTGAATTAAGGATACCTTGATGCATCTAAGATAACTTTTTATGCAAATAAATAGTCAACAATTATCATCAATAAAGTTTGATTATGAATTAAATTTAATGAATCATAAGTTAAAAACTCAACAACATTCTCAAATAATTCATTAAAACATTTAGACTAAAAGTTTATCATCAAAAAACATACCAAAAACACTGAGAAGATTTTAATTACTGGAGAAACTTAAAATTTTGATTGAAACTCAGATACTAAAAATCCAAAATGTCAAAAAGTTGAAGAATTGATTGCAAAATATAATCAACTAATAATCAAACCCGAAGAATCAATAAAGATGATTCAATATTACTGAAACAATATCAAAATTTTAGTTCATCATAATTAAAATCAAAGATGAATAGACTTTCAAAATCTAATCATAAAAAGTTGGCTGACTCGAAGACAAAAATAGGAAAATGAATTGAGTATAGAAAAGGTTTACGAGTACATTAGTTCAAACTTGTCAAATACCTTCTGTCCAATTAGGCTTTTTGAATTAATAGACAGTGAGATTCACTTATAGTAAAACCAATTTACTTCAGCAAATCATTGACTCCAACTAAATTATTTTAGAAGTGGTAACATTTTGTTTTATTGAATTTGATAAGAGATCAAAAAATCTATAAAGTTGAGTATATCCTGATACAAGTGATTGAATGTACAAATGTATATTTTCGGAATACTTATCTTTTTGAGAAAATATGTTACAAAAACTTTATACTAACTAACAAAGAAAAAATAATTTTGCAGCCATTTTTTTCACTCTCTTTGAAAAAACACGGATATAACTGTGTATAAACTCCGGTGCAACAACGTGCTTTTTTTAAAATTAAATTATGCGATTAAGAATACAAAAATCAAATAAAGTTCTTCTTCATTAATTTATCAATAAAAATTTATGAAAAAAAGTTCATTAAAGCATATCTTCAAATATCTTGAGATTCGGTTTATTAAAGATCAGGACATAAATGTAAACGATATCATCGGATTAAATGGAAATGACACAAGTACAGAATAAAAGTATTCTAGAAGTGAAAAACAAAGAAAAATAGAAATTGTAGTCAATTGACCTCAGATCATATGAAGTTTTGTGTTTATTGATCAAATTGAAGGTAATGAATGTGTGTGAAAAAACCATTTGAGTTTTAATCTCTTTACCGAATGGATAAAACTATATAGATTCTTTTGATTAATTGATGTTATCTTATCGATTAAAGTGGTTTAATTAAATAGAATTTGATTCAAATAGAAACCGAATACAATAAAGAAAAGAAAAAAAAAAAAAAAGATTTACATTAAAAAACAAAACTTAAAAATTTAAAATAAAAACGTTTTTAGATACTTAATTATTTTGTGTTAGATAAAATGGTATAAGTCCAATCATAATGATATGTAAACTAATTTATATGTACATAACACATATACAACATCTTATAGGTAATAGTAATAGTAATAGTAACAAAAAGCAAAGATCAATAGTAAAAAAGTAAAAAGTAAATGTTATATTAGTGGTGTGAGTGAGACAATATTAATACGTAAAGTGGAGTGAGAATTTAACAGTTGTGGAGTGTTTGACAAAATTAAAATAAAAAAATAAAATAGAAAATAAAATAAAAAAGAAAAATAAAAAGATTTGTTAGTGAATAACTAATAAATGAAAAAGGTAGAATCAAATTGAAATAATGTTGTTGTATTGATACAAAAGTTTAAATAGCCGGAAATTTGATGCTATGTTAGTAGCTATGGTTATATGTATCCATTATGTACATCAAAAGAAAACCAATTGTGTATCAGCAACTAGTTGTTGATTGGCTTAGTTTTTATAAATAATATTCCGATCTATCTTATTTTTATTTTATATTCCAATACATTTTGTGTTTCGAGATTTGATAGATTTTTTAACTAGTCAATAATTAAAATTTTTATATTTTTATCTTGTTCATCTTCTATTCCAGCTTTGGCTCTAATTTGATCATGTTCTCTTTAGAAAAAATCATAGATCCGAGACTATTTTACAACTCAAACATTGATGTAGAATTCACTTTATTAAATCAATAATTAATCCAAATAAATTCCATACCATGATCGAAAAAAAAAAAAAAATATTATTATTATAGTACAAAAGTAGTGTATGATACTCAGTTCTTAATTAATTATACGAATTAAGTTTTTAAGTTTTTAATTTTGATAATTTGATCATTTTGATTGTGCAATATGGGAATAGTTTTTCTTTTAACTCTATTTATATGTATAATCACACAAGTAGTTCTATTTGATGCTTGGAATTCAAGTATATTATAAGTTGATTATATGTTTTAGAGAGTAGTTATGTTAGTTAAAGTGTGTGAATATAAAATAGAATAAATGGTTAGTAATAAATTAAGTAATAAAGCATAAAATAAAATAGAAAAAAAATATAAAATGTTTTATCCAAATGTACACTACTTACTACTATATAATAAAATTATAACCACACCACATATAAATAAATAAATAAATAAATTATTATTATTATTATGTATGTATGTATGTATGTATAATTAATTATCTCAATATTAATATTAATATTAATATATTAGTAGTAGTAGTAATTTAATAGTGGTAGTAGTAGTATTAACTTTTAGTATAACCAAGCATTTTCATAATTTCAATATTTCTATCATTTTCTTTCTTTCTTTCTTTCTTTATCAATTCATTATTCCATTTATCACCAACCAACTTTCAATCTTCATATTCAATAATAAAAACCACATTTATTACTACTGCTATCAATACTATCTTATCAATTAAATCTAATTCTTTTTTTTTTTTTTTTTATCTTATCTATATATATTATTTGATCTTATATTATTACATTTTTCAATCATTTGATTTCAATTTATACCCACCAAATTTCACCTTAGTTTATTATCACTCAGCCATTTATTGAGTCAGAAATTCAATTAAAGATCATTTTGTCATGTCACAAGATTTCCAACCTCCGATGTATGAACAATTGAATTTTAATTTAAATTCAAATTCAAATAATTTCTTCAATTATACAAATAATAATAATAATAATACAAATAATAATGGTAATGGTTTTAATTATTCATCTGATTATGATAATGTTTCACCATTAGTATCTGATACTTTCCATTTAAATGATGAAATTTTTTTTAATAATTATCAATTTAATTTCAATTCTTCATCTTCACCACCTTCAAATTCTACTACAACTACAAATAATTATAATTTTGATCAGACTCAACAACAACAACAACAACAGCAAAATCTCGATGTTTCACAATCTAATGATTATTATTTATTCAAGGATTCATCATCTTCTTCAAATTCATTAAATAATTATTTTACAACTCCAAATACATCAATTTCCTCAGCTTCAAGTTCAACTTCTTCAACACTGAATTATATACCTTCAAAACAAAATAATCAGAATCAGAATCAAAATCAATTAAGAACTCCAAATATGAATCAAACTTCAACTTTTCAATTCCAACCTCCTCAACCATTACAACAACAACAACCATCACAACCACAACAACAAGTTCCACAATTGCATAGTCATAATAGACAAAACTCAACATCTATTCCAATTGATCAATTGACTTGTTTAACTTTAAAAACTCCAATCAGTAATACTACTAATAATTCAAATTCCATTAATTCTCAAGATTTGATTAATTTACAACAACCAAATTTTGATGATTTAAGTCCAACTAATATAGTCAAACAAGTTAATAACAATAACAATAACAATAACAATAACAATAATTTGGTTGAATCTCTTTATCAAGAAGGTACAATAAATCCTCGTCAATTAATAAATCCAAAATTATCAACTTCATTAAGTTCCCCAAGTCTAACTACATTAATCAAACAACAACAACAGCAACAGCAGCTACAACAACCACTACAGGTACCACCACCTCATTATCAACCAATAGTACAGGGTGAATCACAAGCTCCTAGATCAACAAAACATGGTAGATCTACATCTCAACCACATTTTGAATTTAGATTACCAATGAATGATTTAGGTGCTTTATTTCATGAAAATGTAATTCAATTACCAAACAAATCAAGATCTTATTCATATACAAATGGAATGACAAATCAAAATTTAACCACCACCACAAATACTACTAATAATATTAATGGACCACATTTATTATCAAGTTTAAGTTCACCAATAATATTACAAAATCAATTTGAACAAATTAATGAAGTTGAACCTGATACATTATTAAAAGCACCTAAAAAAAGAAGAAAATCATCAGTTAATTCAAATAAAAATGATTCAACAAATAATATCACCAAGAATAACATTAATAAATCTAATTCAATAATTAATTCTTCACCTTCAATATCTCCAACAACTTCAAGAGAAAAACAAACTACAACTACTACTAATAATTCAAATACAAATACAAATACAAATACAATTTTAAATTCAAATGTTGTTTTACCAAATGCTCAAGGATCATTTCCATGTTCAGATTGTGATAAACAATTTAAACGTTCAGAACATTTAAAACGTCATATAAGATCGGTTCATTCAAATATTCGTCCATTTCATTGTAAATATTGTGAAAAGAAATTTTCAAGAAGTGATAATTTAGCTCAACATTTAAAAACTCATTATAAAATAGATTCAAATGGTAAAAAAACTATTATTTATGGTAATCCAAATAATCATGGTCGATCATCAAAAAAGAAATCAAAGTAAACAAATTTGTTTTTATAGTAGTGATGTAATTTTTTTGTTTATTTTAAATTTCTGACTGGTTCAGAAAAAGTGTTTGATTATTAAGTTGTTTGACTAAATACTCTAAGAGTGTAAATAACAATATATAATGTCTATATATTCGAATCAAAGGACGAATCTTCTATCTTGAACTGGAAAATTGTAAGTTTAAAACATGCTAATTTCATTTTAGATAGATTTTTTCAAACATCAATATATTGCCCTACAAGAATTATCATTATCATAAATACTCGATTCGAGGTATGTATTCTCGATCTTGAACCGGAAAAGTGTAAATTAGAAAGTTGCCATTTTCACTTTAGAATCGTTAATATTACATCTTTTAATTAGCAATTATAAAATCCTTTAAAAATTATCAATTTCAAATATTTTTAACTAATTCCATTTGATGTCATGTATCTTAAACAGAGAAATTTTGATTTTGATTTCACAAAATAAGAACCTATCACGAATCATAACATTGTAAAATCAATACTCGTCAGTTACTCTACATGTTTTCTTATATTCAATCCAAAGAGGCCATATAGCATGAATCATTGAGAATATATAGTATCTATCATACATATTCAATTCAAAGTATGTATGTATCCATCTTTAACTAGAAAATTGTAAAAATATCACTAATCAACGACTCAATAGCAAAGCAATCATTAATTTGAGTCTAAGAAATCACATTTCAATCGATTACATTGATCTTCAACAATTAATCTTTTCAAATAGCTTTCATTAGAGATCTATATTCTTAAGTGCGTATTTATTCTTTGATAATTTTTTTGTATCAAATTTTCACCAATTAAATTTTTGAGAAAAAACATTTATAATTAATCAAATTAATTTCAAAAATGGCACATAATCCTTGGGCAAAAAGAGATGCATGGAGATACGAAGGACAATTCACTCGATTCAACAGATTTAAGAATATGTTTCCTGGTTTAGGTATAGCTACTGTAGCATTCACAATATATTATGGATATGAAAAATTAACAACAAAAGAAGATAATCATCATTAGAAAAGAAACCTAAAAGAAAAGGGTTATAAAGTCTTAGAATCAAATTTTTGAATAAATAGGGAAGAAGAAGATCATTTCAATATATGTATATTATTTATTTACAGAACTTATCATCTTTTTATTATTCATTTTGTTTATTGTTGTTATCTAAATTCATTAAATCTTCAAATAATGAAGATTGATTATTATCATTTTCTACTATAGAACCAATTGGAGCTTGAGATCTATTTGAACTAGCTTCAAGAATTTTAGTTTCTTTTACACCTTGATCAATCCAATTTTTTAAATATTGAGATTCCATTGACCAATTTTTATTTATATAATTATTTTTTATAATTGCACCATTCATTATACTTTCTTCTTTTGCAATATGACTTTGCATTTCTTCAAACATTCTAATTTTATAAAATTCAAATCTTGCTTTATCATAAGCATCAAATATTGATAAATCTTTTTTGTGTTTAATTAAATACATTGTTCTTTGTACAACTGATTCACCATCTAATGGTTTATAAATTTGTTGAATTCTTTTCCAATTACATTTTTTTAAAATTTCATCACCATTAATTTCAATTAAATTTTTTGGTCTTGATAATTCCCATGGATGATGTTGATAAAATGTATCTCTAATTGTATCTTCTATAAATTTCAATTTTGGTATTTTATGAACATTATTTTTTATTTCTTCTAATTCATTTGAATTTAAATATCTTGGATCATCATCATTATTGGTTTGTTTAAGGTGTGGTTTTTTTATAAGATTATGTTTTGGTGGATATTTGGCTATAACATCATACCATACGGGTTTCTCCTTTATTAATCCTGATCTTAATGCATTTGAAGCTGTTTCTAATACATTTACAGCTTGAGTTTGAATCTTCATTGGAAAATATTTTTACTTCCAGGAAAAAAAAATTTAGTTAGTTACCACCACCAAATTTTATTTTGTTCCATCCAAATGTTAAAGAAGATATTTTTAATATATTTTATAATACATATTCCAATTACTTTATTCATAGATTCATCAATTATAATTCCATATGAATATCAATTAAATATTACAAAAGAGATTTTAAAATTTCATATTGAATTAAATAATGATTTTTTATTAAATGAGTCTCAAAATTGGTTTAAAATCTTTGGAGCAATTGAATTATTTTGTCAATTACCTTTATTCATATATTTTATAATTTACAATTCCAAATTTCTAAATTTCAATTATTTAATTTGGTTGATTATTTATGGATTTGAAGCAAGTTTTACAACTTTTATATGTTTAATTTGGATCTTAATCGAATATAAAAATTTTGCAACTTTTAAACAAGCATTAAACCTAATTGGAATTTATTTACCTTATTTGGTTATTCCAAGTTGGATAATGATTGATTCAATTCAGAAATTAAAGTCTAATTTTAAATCTGAAACAAATAATACATCTCTGAAAAAAAATATATAAGAAAAATATAATTAATATATGTTTTGATTTTTAGTTTTTTATGATTCAACGACGATTATCAATACTTGAAAAACCTTTAAATAATTTCCTAAAACGAATAAAACTTCAACAAAGTAAAAATTCAGGTCATATCCTAAATTGTATTGATTTATTAATTTTAAAAAATCAAGATAAATTAAAATCAATTTTTAAAATTTCAACAAATGATGAATTTGAAATTAAACAACAAATTTGGGATAAATTAAAACAAACAAAGAATGATATAGATTTAATCAAAAGAAAAGAATTAATGAATAATAAAAATTTTGATTCAAATTCTGGTTTATTATTCACTCATGAGTATAATAATTTTATAAAAAATTTATTCCCATTAGATGATGATTCTACTTCTTCCATTGGTTTATTAAATTTTGATACTAATGATGAAAAATATCAAAAAATCAATTACATTGACCTATTTAAATCTTGGAATAAATTACCAAAACCAACTTCATCATATCTTACATTTGAAATTTTTAATGAATTTACAATGAAATATTTTAAAGGATTTAATAAAATTAAAATTGATAAAAATTTGTTAATAAATCATAAAAATAAATCAAAATATACAAATTCAAGATTGAATAAACGTAAAGAATTTCAAAAATCATGTTTGAAAATAATTAATGATTTGAAAAATTCAAATTTACCAATTACACAACAAGAACAATTAAGAATAATATACATGAGTTATTTCAAAGATCGACAAGATTTGATTGAAATTATGAAACAAGGAGAAAAACATATAATTACAGACATTCAGTATCCAGAATTTGATTGGAAAGAATATCAAAAATTAATTAAAAAAAGTAATCATGATAGAATTGATTTATATGGATTATCATTATTCCTAGCTACAAGACACGATAAATTTCTAATAATTAAAGACATACTTGAGAAATTAAATCTTGAGAATAAGATTTTAAACCATGATGGGAAAAATTCGAGGGAGTCATCACTTTCTGACTTATCATTTAATCATTTAATTTATTATTTTACCTATTATATAAATCGTAAAGACTATAATGTTTATTTATCAAATACAATATCTTACATTGGTGAAAATTTCATATTAACTACTCAAATGATAGATACAGTGATTAAATGTTTATTAGATTTGAAATTGTATAATCATGCAGAAATTTTATTTCAAACTGCATTTTTATCGAATTCAAAAGATGATTTTTTAATTGATAATTCAATCAAGTATATAAATATTTATAAACGATTAAAAATTATAACTGGAGATGAAACAATTTTTTATAAATTTCAACCAACAATTCAAACATTTGAAAATTTTTTTGAAGCTTATATAAATCAATCAAATTCAAATTTTGATAAAATTAAACAAATGTTAAATGTTTGTGATATTCTAAAATTTCCAATAAATTTAAAAATTTATAATATGATTATACAAAATTTTCAATTTAATCAATTATGGAAATTTGAAGAATTAGATTTTATATTAACTAAAATTTTAATTGATTTAGATAAGACAAAATCAAAGATAAATTATCTCAATTATGGTTCTGAATTCGATGATGAAGAAATTATTGAAATTAATCAGAACAAGTTTCCTCCAATTTCAATTACAAATACATTGATTTTAAATATCTTTGAAGCTTTATTTGTAAAAATTGATTCAATGGATAAATTAAAAGAATTAAGGGAATTAAAAAATAAATGGGAATTTAATAAAAAACAACTAGCCAATCGTCGTGGTGATAATGAAAATTTTAATGATAATAATGATGAAATGATGATCAATAATGTAAATAAAAAAATTTTAAATGAAATATTAACTATAATAATGTAAATATATATAATCTAATGTATAAATAATAATATTAAATTTGCCAATTTATCGTAATAATCTCCATTTTTTATCAACTTATGAGACAAAAACACTTTTTTTTTTTTGAATTGTGCTCTTTCTCTCTAACATCTTGATTCAAATTGAACTGTTCTAAGGTAATCGCATTCCATTTAATAGTGATCCTTTTATTTAACACGGAGCTTTTTCAGCGCCTATTGTGAAGTTCTATGTCATTTTAACCTTCAACCGAGTATTCAAGATTATAATCAACCTTACACAAACTTTAATCTTCCTTATTTACAATTCTTGTCTTATATCTTCATTCTCAAATGAACTTTGACCAATTTGATCTTCTTCTTCGTTGCTTCTTCTTTTATATTTATTTAATTGATCAGTTAAACAATCTTGAGGAGTACCAAAAAAACTTTCATAAATTAATAAAATCCCTAATAATAATGTAACAATACCCATTAATAAAGTTGTATTCATCTTTGCAAAACTAATCATAACAATTATAATCCCAATTGGAATTCTTAAACAAATTCTATAAAATTTTGAAATTAAAAATAATTCAGGTGGATCTCTACTTTTTTCAACAAATCCTAATATAAATAAACAAATTAATGAAACACAAATCCCACCAGTATAAAAAAAGTTAATCCATAAAGATTTGATTCTTCGCCTTCACCTTCCATCTCATTTTCATTTCTTTGTTTAACATATATATTATCCAATTGACATAATTCACCACCAGCATCGGCACTTAAAACTAAACTTGCGATTAAAGGGATATGAGAATAAATCCATGCAATTGCAGTATATCCACTATTTCTTAATGGATGTATAGCTCTTTGACAAGTTGAACCATATTGATAAATCCAAAATATTATATATGCATCAGCTAATAAAAATATTCCTCTTGCAAATTTCCCACTAAATCCAATACCTAATGGATGAGTTGCAACTACTTTATATAAATATTCACCAATTGCAATTGTAACAAAAGTTGAAAATCTTTCAACTTCATGTTCAATATTTAAAGCAGTTGACATTGTTAAATTTAATTGCTTTTTTAACCATGGATGATAACAAAATATAAAACAAAATTGTTCCAATGCTAAAAATGCAAAAGATAATCCAATTTTAACTCGAACTGATACAAATATAACACTAACCCAACATAATGAAGTTATAACAATTGTAAATGAATAAATTCTTGATTGTGTTCTATGTTCAGGTATAAAAAATGAATAAATAAATAATGATATAGCTAATGATAATCTACATAACATATATGGTACTATAGTTAATGCAGCACCACTATAATCATCTAATAATGCATAATGACTATTTATATATAATGTTAATAATACTAATACCCAATATATAGAAATTTTTTGTGATAAATCTTCATTATAATAATAATTTGTAAAATCTTTAACATCAGCCCAAATTGTCCATGTTGGTAAAAAAAATAATACATATTTTAATAATGATAAACCATTAGCTTCTTCACTTGCTTCACCAGCTAAATTTGCAATAATTCCAACGTATAATAAATCAACAAATAATTCTGTTTTTGCAGCTTTTCTTTCTTCTTTTGTACGAAATAATATACCATCTTTAAAATAATTTAATGCATGAGGTTTTATAAACCAAAATCTATCCTTTGGTGGTTTAATATATTGTACTTGAATATCACCAAATTTACGTATAAAATCATCTTCTTCTTCACTGTCGGTAAGTTCTTGTCTTATATCAGGTATATCATTCAGTTTAATCGATGTCATTAAAATTTAATTTAATCCTGCATCATTATGAAATTTGAATTTAAATATTAGCAGCAGCTATAATTAAGGATCTTGAAGTAGGTAAATTGGATCATCCACGACTTTCAAGGGGATTCACTAAGCAAACATTATCAACTATTATGTCCATATACAACTATTCCAATTGACTCTACCTCAACTCAATTGAACTAAGAATTGGATTTTCAGTGTCTAGTTTGTGATTACCTCGAAGAAACCTATCTAAATAAAAGCCGCATGGTTGCACTTTTTTGCGCGCATCGTCTTTCAAGAAAACTGACACAAAACCGGGGACATAAAATAAAATTTCAGGTCAACAGCAATTTATTCTTTATCATTATGTCTGGACAAGCAGATGCAGCTGGTGGAGCATCAAATGTATGTATATAATATCAACTCAATTGACTAATAAGCTACTAACAATATTATAGCCCAATGATGTAATTCTGCCACCAAAACAAATTGAAATCGATGATCAAGTACCTCAAACAGAAGAAGCTATTGAACCAAAAAAATCCAAACAAAAACAAATTTCTCAGGAACCAGATGAAATTGGTGAAGCATTGAATAAGAAAGATACTAAACATCAATTAGAACCAAGTGAAGATTTTGATATCTCGGATGTTACGACAAAACCACCACCAAGACAACCTGTTGATCCAACTTTTAGAGGTTGGAAAGAAGTTGGTGGTTATGAAGCAGATGATGCATTAACTGCAACTGATGAAACAATTGATTTATTATCAAAAGGATCTATATTTGATCAATATTTACCACAAGTAATATATGGTGATTGGTATCATAATACAGCTTATTTAATAGTTGGAGGATTATTATCATGGATAATTGGATGGTTTAGATTTTCAGTTGCTCCATTATTCTTTGTTATGGTTGTATTTGCATTATTATATAGAGCTTCAGTTAAAAAATATCGTGCAGTTTTAAGAGAACAAGCTCATAGAGAATTTTCAATTAAACCAGTTGAAACTGATTATGAAACAATGGATTGGTGTAATTATTTTTTAGAAAAATTTTGGTATTATTTAGAACCTTCAATTTCACAAATTGTTTGTGAACAAGCAAATCCAATATTGGCAAGTTCACCAGCTCCACCATTTGTAAAAGCACTTTGGTTAGATAGTTTTACTTTAGGTACAAAACCTCCAAGAATTGATTGTGTAAAAACATTAATTGGTACTGCTGATGATGTTGTTGTTATGGATTGGGGATTTTCATTTACACCAAATGCTTTAGTTGATGCAAATAATAAACAATTGAAAAATTTTGTAAATGAAAAAATTGTTGTTAAAGCTAGTTTATTTGGAATTACAATACCAATTTTAGTTGGTGATGTTGCATTTAAAGGTTTAGCAAGAGTTAGATTAAGAATGATGAGTTCATTTCCTCATGTTGAAACTGTTAATTTAACAATGTTAGAGCCTCCATCATTTGATTTTAATTCCAAGGTATTAGGTGAATCATCATGGTGGTGGGAAGTTTTAAATTTACCTGGTTTATATCCATTTATAAATGAAATGATTAAGAAATATGTTGGAGCAATTTTATATCATCCAATGAGTTTTCAATTAAATGTTCAACAATTATTATTAGGTAATGCAATTGGTTCGGCAATTGGTGTATTAGCTATAACTGCTGATTCAGCAAGAGGTTTAAGAGGATTTAAAACAATTGGTAATACATTAGATCCTTATTTAACATTTGGATTTAGAGATAATGTTTTAGCAAAAACAAAAATTAAAAGTGATACAAGTCATCCAATTTGGAAAGAAACTGTTTATATACCAGTTGCTTCATTAAGTGAACCATTAAATATTACTGTAATTGATTTTAATGATTTTAGAAAAGATAGACAAGTTGGTAATATTCAATTTGATTTAGAACCATTATTGGATAATCATAAACAACCAAATTTAACTGCTGCATTTATGAGAAATAATAAACCAGTTGGTGAATTAAATTTTGGTATTAATTTTATGCCAACTTTGGAACCTGAAAAACAAGCTGATGGTGCATTTTCACCACCACCAGATTTAAATACTGGTATTGCAAGAATTGAAATTTCAGAAGCAAGACATTTAAAAGGTGGTGATAAAGGTGCATCAACAAAAGTTCAATTAATTTTTGATGGTGAAAAAGTTATTGATTCTTCAATTCAAAAAAATACAAATAATCCAGGTTGGGGGGTTGATACTGAACAAATTGTTTTTAATAGAGCAAAAGCAAAATGTAAAATTATTATAAGAGATAAATCAAATAAAATTGTTGGTTCAATAACTCATTCATTAAATGAATTAATTGATGCAACTCAAGTTGAACAAACTTGGTTTCCATTAGCAAAAGGTGGTGAAGTTAGAATTAGTACAAATTGGAAACCAGTTGAATTAGAAGGTGCAAGTGGTGCAGGTGGTTATACACCACCAATTGGTGCTGTAAGAGTTTCAATTGAAAATGCAGAAGATTTAAGAAATTTAGAAACTATTGGTAAAGTTGATCCATATGCAAGATTATTAGTTAATGGATTTGAAAGAGCAAGAACTTCAGCAATTGAATCTACTTTAAATCCAACTTGGAATGAAATCCATTATGTAACTGTTGCTTCACCAAATCAAAAATTAACAATTGAAGTTATGGATGTTGAAGCTCATTCTGCTGATCGTACATTAGGTTCATTTGATGTAAAATTAAATGAATTTATTCAAAAAGATGAACGTGGTCAATATATTGAACATGTTGATAAAAAACAAAGAACTTCAAAATTAATTCATAAAAAAGGTCCAAAAGGTTCAGTTACTTATAGATTATCATTTTATCCTGCATTACCTGTTTTAACATTACAAGATGAAAAAGATCAACAAGAAGAAAAAAGAAAAGAAGAAGAAGAAAGATTGAAAAAAATTAAAGAAGAATCAAATCAAAATGCTTCAGGTAAAAATGATGAAGAAAATGATAAACAATTGGATAAAGATGAAGAAATTGATGAAAGTGATATTGAAGATGATAGTTTTTCACAAAAATTAAAATTATCATTAGATCAATTAATTGAATATAAAAGTGGTATACTTATTTATGAAATTCAAGATGGTAAAATGAGTAAAGATGATGTTTATTTACAAATTTTTAATGGTAATCAAGGTTATCCTGATTTTGTAACTAGAGAATTAACCAAAAAACAAATTAAAGTTGATGCAACTGGTGATTCCGTTATAACTAATTTAGATTATGCTGAAACTGTTATTAGAATTGCAAAGGATAAATATGATAATAGATTAGATAAATGTGTTGCAGAAACTACAATTCCAACTTTACAATTGGTTAAAAATGGTTATAATAAACCAATGACTTTAGAATTAAGTGGTGGTGGATCAGCAACTTTTACATTACAAACATCATGGATTCCTTTGATTTATCAATCGGGTGTTCCACCTCAAGATGAAGCTGATAATTCAGGTGTATTATCTGTTGAAATTAAATCTGCCGAAGGTTTACCTGCTGCTGATAGAAATGGTAAATCTGATCCTTATATGAAGGCTTATTTAAATACTGAAAAGGAATCATTTATGAAAACTAAAACTGTTAAAAAAACATTAGAACCAAAATGGAATGCTCAAGATTCAGTTGAAGTTGCAAATCTTGCTGATTCAACTATTCGTTTAGAATGTATGGATTGGGATTTTGGTAATGCAAATGATTTCCTTGGTGAAGGATTTATATCAATGAGTGAATATTATATTCAAATTAAAGAAGGTCCGGTTGAACTTGAAGTACCATTACAAGGTGAAGAAGGAGAACCAGCTGGTATTGCATATGTTACAATTTCATTTGAACCAAAATTCCTTATTAATTGTAAACCAAGTAGTCATACATCAATTGGTGTAACTAATGTTGGTAAAGGTGTTGGAAATGTCGGTAAAGGTGTAGGTAAAGGTGTTGGTAAAGGTGTAGGTACTGTTGGTAAAGGAGTCGGCAAAGGTTTGAAGGGGATTACCAAAGGTTTACATCTTTAATTTATAAGATACTTAATTAGTTTGAATTTAATATTTTGTTTTAATTGTTCTAGAATAAGCTGAAATTTAAAATGACAGCAATGAATTGCAGAGCTATTTAAAAATTATGAGATGCCTTTAGCCTTCAATTGGAATCATGATCGTTGATATTTTTTTCGTTCCTTATCACTAGTAACTTACTTTGATAGATCTTTCGCACTATAGAGATGAGCAGCATTTGATACAAAATTTTTTATTTTTTTTTTTTTTCAAATATAAATCTCCTATTCTAAGACCATTTAATTATGGATATCTCTAAACCAGTAGGTTCAGAAATCACATCTGTTGATTTTGGAGTATTATCAGATGAAGAAATTAGAAAATTATCTGCCAAACAAATAACAAATCCAGTTGTATTTGATAATTTAGGACATCCAATAAATGGTGGTTTATATGATTTATCATTAGGTGCATTTTTAAGAAATGTTTGTACTACATGTGGATTAGATGAAAGATCATGTCCAGGACACATGGGGAATATTGAATTACCAGTACCTGTTTATAATCCAATGTTTTTCAATCAATTATATATTTATGTAAGAAGTTCATGTTTATATTGTCATAAATTTAAATTAAGTGCTATTGAAGTTAATAAATATAAATGTAAATTAGAATTGATACAATATGGTTTATTATTAGAATGTGTTGAATTAGAAAATATGATGGCAGATGTTAAAATTAAAGATGATGATGAAGATGGAGGAGAAGAAGAACCAGTTGATAAAAAAATATTAAGAGATTTAATTGAAAGAAGAGAAAATTTTGTAAAAGATTCAATATCAAAAGCATTAAAAGAAGGAAGAACTAGTATTAAAGGAATACATACAGCTTCAGTTAATGAAGAAAGAAAATCAGTTATACATGATTTTTATAAAAGATTATTAAGTAGACCAAAATGTTCAAATTGTGGAATGTATTCACCAAGTTTTCGTAAAGATGGTTTTACAAAAATTTTTGAAAATTCTTTAACTGATAAACAAATTTCAAATAATAGAGTTAGAGGTTTACAAAGACCTGAAATGATTAAAAAATCTAATCAAACAACAACAACCTCAAATTCAAATTTAAGTGATATACCAAATATTAAACATAAAGCTGGATCAAAATATGTTTTATCATCTGAAATTAAAAATATAATTAAATCAGTTTTTCATAATGAACAAGATATAATAAAAAAAGTTTTCCATTCAAGACCTTATCAAAATGATTATATAAATGGTGGAATTTTTTTTAAACAATCAATTTTAGTTCCACCAACAAGATTTAGATTACCATCAAAATTAGGTGATGAAATACATGAAAATGCTCAAAATGAATTATTATCAAACATTCTAAAAACTTCATTAACTATAAGAGATTATAATTCACAAATATCACAAATGTTTAAAGATAAAATATCTGGTGAACAAAAAAAAATCATTTTTAATAGATTAATGAATGCATTTGTTACTTTACAAAATGATGTTAATGCATTTATAGATTCAACAAAAAATCAAAATGCACCAGCTGGTAAATTACCAAATCCAGGTATAAAACAAGCATTGGAAAAGAAAGAAGGTCTTTTTAGAAAACATATGATGGGTAAAAGAGTTAATTATGCAGCTAGATCAGTTATTTCACCCGATCCAAATTTAGAAACTAATGAAATTGGTGTTCCACCAGTTTTTGCAAAAAAATTGACATATCCAGAACCAGTTACACAACATAATGCATCTGAATTAAGACAAGCAGTTATAAATGGTCCTGATAAATGGCCAGGTGCTATACAAATTCAAAATGAAGATGGTTCATTAATTAATTTAATTGGAATGTCATTAGAACAAAGAAAAACTTTAGCTAATCAATTATTAACACCATCAATGAATTCAATTGTTGGTAAAAAAGTTTTTAGACATATTAAAAATAAAGATGTTGTTATAATGAATCGTCAACCAACTTTACATAAAGCTTCAATGATGGGTCATAAAGTTAGAGTTTTACCTGGTGAAAAAACATTAAGATTACATTATGCAAATACTGGTGCTTATAATGCAGATTTTGATGGTGATGAAATGAATATGCATTTTCCACAAAATGAAAATGCAAAAGCTGAAGCTTTAAATTTAGCAAATACTGATTCACAATATTTAACTCCAACTTCAGGATCTCCATTAAGAGGTTTAATTCAAGATCATATTTCTGCAGGTGTTTGGTTAACTAGTAAAGATACTTTTTTTACAAAGGATAAATATCAACAATTAATTTATGGTTGTATTAGACCTGAAGATGGTCATACTACAAGAAATAGAATAATTACAATTCCACCAGCTATTTATAAACCACAACAATTATGGACTGGTAAACAAGTTATTACAACTATTTTATTAAATATTACTCCAGATAATGTTCCAGGTGTAAATTTAATATCAAAAAATAAAATTAAATCAGATTATTGGAGTAAAGAAAGTAATGAAAATGAAGTTATATTTAAAAATGGTGAATTATTATCTGGTATATTAGATAAATCTCAATATGGTGCTTCACAATTTGGTATAGTACATTCTTTACATGAAGTTTATGGTTCAGATGTTGCAGGTAAAGCATTATCAGTTTTAGGTAGATTATTTACCAATTATATTATGATGACTGCTTTTACATGTGGTATGGATGATTTAAGATTAACTGAAGAAGGTAATAATTGGAGAAAAGATATTCTTAAACAATCTGTTGGTATTGGTAAAGTAGCAGCTAATGAAGTTACTAATTTAGATGAAGATAATGATAAAGAATTAAAGAAAAGATTAGAAGAAATTTTACGTGATGATAATAAATTGGGTATTCTTGATGCTATAACTCAATCTAAAGTTAATACAATTACATCACAAGTTGTATCAAAATGTATACCCGAAGGTACAATGAAAAGATTTCCTTATAATTCAATGCAAGCTATGGCATTATCTGGTGCAAAAGGTTCAAATGTTAATGTTTCACAAATTATGTGTTTATTAGGACAACAAGCATTAGAAGGTAGAAGAGTTCCAGTAATGGTTTCAGGTAAAACATTACCATCATTTAAACCATTTGAAACAGATGCAAGAGCAGGTGGTTATATTAAACAAAGATTTTATTCTGGTATTAGACCACAAGAATATTATTTCCATTGTATGGCTGGTAGAGAAGGTTTAATTGATACAGCTGTTAAAACTTCACGTTCTGGTTATTTACAACGTTGTTTAACAAAACAATTGGAAGGTGTTCATGTTAGTTATGATAATTCAGTTAGAGATGGTGATGGTACAGTTATACAATTTTTATATGGTGGTGATTCTATTGATACAACAAAACAATCACATATGAATCAATTTGATTTTTGTTTAGAAAATTATGATTCTTTATTAACTAAATATAATCCAGGTGAAATGATTGAAAATATTGATACTGATGAAGCAACTAGTTATAATAAAAAGATTAAAAAACAATTGAAAAAACAAAATGATTTACCTCATTATGAACAAGATATTAAAGATCCTGTATTAAATGTTTATAATCCATCAAAATATTTAGGTTCAGTTTCAGAAAAATTTAATGAAAAATTAAATGATTTTATTTCAAAGAATCCAAAAAAATTTGCTGAATCAAATAAAGAAGCTAAATTAACTGGGAAATTAACTGAAAAGAAATTTAGAGCTTTAATGCAATTAAAATATATGAGATCAATTATAAATCCTGGTGAATCAGTTGGTATTATTGCATCACAATCAATTGGTGAACCATCAACACAAATGACATTAAATACATTTCATTTTGCTGGTCATGGTGCTGCAAATGTTACATTAGGTATACCACGTATGAGAGAAATTATTATGACTGCTTCTTCATTAATTAAAACTCCACAAATGACATTACCTATATTATCAGATATAACAAATGATCAAGCTGATAATTTTTGTAAATCAATTGGTAAAGTTGTTATGAGTGAATTTGTTGATAAAGTACTTGTTACAGAAACTACATCACAAAATGAAGGTGAAAATACAAGATCTTATACAATTAATTTACAATTTTTCACAAAGAAAGAATATGAAGAAGAATATGAAATTAATCAACAACAATTGGAAGAAACTATTACATCAACTTTTATTCAAGCTTTAGAAGCACAAATTGTAAAAGAGGTTAAAAAGCAAAAGAAACCAGATTATTTACCAACTGTTGGTAAATCTGCAGGTAAAACTGATATGGAAACTGTATCTAAAAAAATTAAAGAAATTGATGAAGATGATGAAGATGATGAAGATGAAGAAGAAGATTCGGAATCTGCAAAAGCAAGAAATAATGTTAGACAACAAGTATCTTATGATGGTCCAGATGATGATGAAATTGAAACAATGAAAAGAGCAGAAGAAACTTCAGATGGAGAAATGAATGATGATGTTGATTCAAGTTCTGATTCCGAATCAGATTCAGATTCAGATATTGAAATGAAAGATGCACAACCTGAAATGTCTAGATTAGCTAAAGATCGTCAAATGGAAGTAATTGCACAACATAATATGGTTACACAATTTAATTTTGATGATGAAAATGGTGAATGGTGTGAATTTAAACTTGAATTAGATGGTAATGAAACTCAAAAATTATTAATGGTTAATATTGTTGAAGATTTATTAAGAAAAGTTGTTGTTAGAGAAATTCCAAATATTGGTAGATGTTTAAGACCAGAAGTTACAAATGGTGATCGTATATTAACAACTGAAGGTGTAAATTTCAAAGCAATGTGGGAAGAAGATGATTTTATTAATGTTGATAGAATATCATCAAATGATATTGCTGCAGTATTAAAAATTTATGGTGTTGAAGCAGCAAGAAATACTATAGTTAATGAAATTTATAGAGTGTTTGATACTTATGGTATTTCAGTTTCAAGTAGACATTTAGATTTAATTGCTGATATGATGACAAGAGAAGGTAGTTATCTTGCTTTTAATAGACAAGGTATTGATAGTTCAACATCATCATTTATGAAAATGTCATATGAAACAACTTGTCAATTTTTAACAAAAGCAGTTTTAGATGGTGATAGAGAAGAATTAGAATCACCTTCAGCAAAAATTGTAATGGGTAAATTATCAAATGTTGGTACTGGTTCATTTGATTTATTAGCTCAATTACCAAAATTAAATTAGTAGAAATTTATTGTAAATATATATATATATATATTATTATTACATTTTTTTTATACATTATAAGCAGCTATAATTAATGATAAAATAAATGAAATTTTAAAACTTGGTTTTTCAAATACTAAACTTTTAATATCAATTTTTTCTTTACCAACTTGAACAATTGTATTCCAAGGTATATTTATAACATTTCTTGATTGTAAAAATTCAAGTAATAAATAAGAACTTAAAGTTACAAATAAAAAAACTTGTGATAATTTACCAATTATAATACCTAAAAATAAACCAGTAACTGAACCAATGGTTAATTCTTGATAATTTAAATAATTATCAAATCTTGATTCAGTATAACCTTTTGGATTAACTTTTAAATTTGATTTTATATCATTAATTGGTAAATGTTGTTGTACTGCAGCTGTATCATTATATATTTTTGAAAATGAATTAAATAATAAAAATGAAATACCTGAACTTGCAAATAAATATTTAAATGTTGAATTAGTTGGACGTGTTTTATATGTAAATGATGATGAGGATGATGCAATTGATCTGACACCTAATGATGCTCTTTTGAATAGAACTTGATTGAATGATGATTTAAACATATTAATGATGATTCGAATTTAGTTTAAAGTAGCAAATATACATTTTAAACGACTGATTATGTAAAAACCACGTGCATATTATGTAACCCAAAAGCATTGGTAGCGAAAAATTTGAATTTTAAACAACCTCAATATAGCTCTTATTAACCAACGAATTACCTCAGTATCTCATTCTAGAGTTTTCTTTGTCTTGATGAATAATATTTGATACAAAATTTCATCAATCTATTATTTGAAGTTTGAAAAGTAAAAGTGAGATGGAATTGTAAATAATCAACGCATATAACTAAATGGTCGAATATTTAATAGGAAATTATATGAGAGATGCTTTGCAATAATAATAGTTAACTACAAGTAGTAGTACGAGTAATGACAGTAGTGTATACCAGGATAGAAAGAGATGAGATTCTGGGAAAAGTAACACCTGCATAGAATATCTTGATTTAAAATTAATAACGCAAATTTTTTAAAACAATCAACATCTGTAATAAATTAATTTTTTAGACGCTTATACATATTACTAAAAAATTTATAGGATAAACAAAAACATGGGATAAATAAATTGATTGTTTATAGTTAGTCGATGTTTTGAACCGTTATCTAGAAATGCTTTAAAATCAATTTAAACCGATTTTGTAGATTAAAAAAGCAATTCAACTGATAATTGTCTCAAATTCAAATTAAATTACTAAAACTCAACTACGGAAAGTAAAACAACATTACGGTATATAAATTAATTTATGCATTTATGTATATTAGTAAATGAAAATCAAAATTGTTTCTCCCCATATGGTTATTTTATATCCATATTTGATTTCTTCCGTTTTTTCCATCTTTTACAAAAAGGATAAATTTATCAATTTTCTCGTATAATTAGCTATCAGGTTATCCATCCGTGTATATTTAACTATTAACTCCAATCTTCAGTTGAAATAAATTTTTCTCGAGATTTATAAAACGGCTGTAAAATTATAGTTTTTTTTTTGTTTATTTCCCTCTAAACTTCCCTCAAATTGCTCTTTTGTTTATCTTTGAAACTTTAACTTTTTTAGTTTAATTATAGTTGATTAAGGATAAAACTCTTGTTTGTTTAAATAATCAACAAAGATGATGTTGCTATTTAAATTTATTTTACATGTGGTTAAGTAAAAATAGTAAGAGTATCACGTTGTCTGAATTCATATTGAAAAACTTACAATTAAGATCAAAAGTTAGCTGAAAACAAAAAAAGCATCAAACTGATTTCCGATTACTTGTTATGCATGCATGCATTTAATTTACATTAACAATTTTAGAATCGAGGTTATTGAAATATAATAATCGTCAACTGATAATAATAAAAAATTTGTGTAATAATAGAATGAAATTTTGTGTGAATATTTGTATAATATGTGCATAGAAATTAACAAAAATTGAAAACGGAAGAAAAAAAAAAGAAAAAAAAAAATAAGAAATAAGAAATAGAATGTGACACAAAAGTTAAGATTTGCTTCCAATCAATTTTCTTTTTATTTTTATCAACCAACATAGTAATTTTCAAACAAATCAAACGCTCTTAGAAGTTTGAATACTTCAAGGATATATTCAATCACGGGGAATTTCATCTTTAGATTAGTTTAGGTTACTTCGAATTCCTATATTTCTGTATAGAATATGAGATTAGTTTAGTTTTAGTAAAAAAGGGAAATGAAATTTTAGTTTGAATTTAATCATATGTAACATTTCATATAATTATATTTTATACTTTGTGTATTATACATATTCTACTTATTATTCAGTATCAATTCAAATCAATTTCATATAAACAAATTTAATTATTTCCATTTTTATAAAATTATATAAGGTTTTCTTCTCTTTTTTTTTTTCTTATTTTATCATTGACTATTCATCATTCAATCATTCAATCATCATTCATCAAATTGGCATAACATAATAAACTACACTTTCTGTTCACTAATCAATTATCCTAATTCAAAGATTATAATTATATAAATCATTCACCACAATTAAAGATATTTTTTTTTTTTTTCATTATTATAATCCATCATGAACAGAATTAATAATTTAATATGTTTTATTCTACTACTACTACTATATTTTACACATGAAACAGTTGCAATTACTTTGAATTTATGTTCTTCAACAAATTTAGGTACATTTCAACAAAATGCTCAATTTATGTCAACTGGTAAATGTCATGATGATTGTTTATCGAGTGGTTATGTAATTGCAATTTTGGATCATTATAATTGTTATTGTTCAAATAATGTTCCGAGTGATACAACTGATTTATCCAATTGTAATCAAGGTTGTCCTGGTATTGATACTGAACAATGTGGTGGATCTGGTTATTTTGGTTATATAATATTGGGTAATCCTTCAGCAACAGTTGGAAATGATGAAACATCAACTTTGGAAACAGAAACATCAACATCAACTACATCAACATCAACTAGCTCTAGCTCAACCTCATCTTCATCATCACCTACAACTACTTCGTCAACTTCTACAACACCCCCACCAACTACATTGATTACAAAAACTACAGAAGTTACTCAAACTCATAGATCAAGTAACGTTGTTCAAATCACAGAATATACTACTGAGATTGTTCAACCATCAACAACATCAACAACCTCGTCATCATCATCATCATCATCATCCAGTTCTAGCTCTTTAAGTTCTAGTTCTATTCCAACATCAATATATGTCACCACAACTATTAAACCATCAACAGTTTATTCAATCATGACTGTAAACGGAACACAAACTCAGGAAGTTCGTACAATGTATATAACCCAATTACCATCAAGTACATCTACAATACAATCAAGTTCATCATCATCATCATCAGACTCACAAACAGTTTCTTCAACATCAGAATCAACCACTTCTTCAGCTTCATTAACAAATGCAGATAATTCAGGCTCATCCGTACCTACTAATTCAAATAAAAATGCATTTTTCGATGATAAAGGGAAAGTTGCAGGTACATTTACAGCAGTTGGAATTGTTGTATTGGGATTAGTTTCTGGTATATTATATTGTTGCTGTTGTTGTCGTGGAAGAAAATCTGATTCAAATAATGATGATTTTATGACTGATGAAGAAAATCAATATTCATCAGATGAAATTTCATTAACTCATGAAAAGATTGTTTTACCAGCTAATTTAAGTAAAAATTCATCATTTAATTCAAGTATAAAGAGAAATAATAGTTCTTCAAAATCTTTATTTAATTATTTTACAACATCAAATAATAATAATAATTCAAATAATAATTCCCCAAGTTCAGATTTGAATAGAAGTTCATCTAGGAAAAAATTGATGAATAGAAATTCAAGTCAACGGGTAAATAATGATGAAATTATGTTTCCAATTGATGAGAATGATTCAAGATTGGATCCAAATACTATGTTTATGAATCATACAAATAGTTCATTTAAATCATTTGGTGATGATCATGATTATTCTAGGAAATTAAAAATTACAAATCCAGATAATAAATGATAGAGGAATCTTTGAACTTTATGACAAATTTATACTTTATTTCATTCAATTTCACACTCGTTGCATTTAAATACATTTTTATAAACTAATTTTAATATATAATTTTAATATACACTATATACGATATCTGTTTTTATTTAATGATAGAGGACCAATATCTAATAATTTGAAACTATAGGCATATTTAATAGTGAACTGTAAGGTGAACCGTAAACCTATTGATCGTGTCAGTCAGGTGAGCTGCTGTATTTCGAATGCAATATCAGTCGTAGAACAAAATGATAAATTTTCCAATCGATAAATTGCTTCTATGCAAAATTGACAACTGGTGACTCAAAGATAGATTCAATTTTGAATTTTCCAAATAGTTTAACATTGATAAACTGTCAAGAAACCGAATCTTAATTGGTATACATGTCTCTCACTTGATTCTAAAAAATGTTATTATTTGACCATTTATGTAATTTTATATCTTATGTAGTTTTTGGTAATTTTGATTTATTCTCATATTGAGGTTGATATTCATATGCATTTGGTTTAGGATTAACTCTACCATTACCATTATTATTTTCTCCATTGTTATCTTCATTTTCACTCGAATCACTACTTTCATCAGATGAAGAATTATGATCATGATCATGATGATGTTCTTCTTCTCCTTCTTCGTCAAATGATCGTTGTGGGTGAAATATACAACATATTTTTGACTTCTTTTTATTCATATGTTCATTGTCAATTACATCTTCAGTCCATTGAACTCTTGGTTTCTTATTCTTTGATTTTTTTTGATCATTAGATTCAGTTGATTTTTGTTGTGATTGTAAATCATTTGTTGGTCTTAAACGTAGTATATGATTCTGATTTGATTGAGTTTGATTATTTTGTATTACTTGAGTTCTACTTGAATTTGTAGATGTATTTGGATTTGTCATAGTTTGTAATTTGTATTGCTTAATGATTATGTAAGAAATAATAAATATATAAAAAAAAATCAAATCAAAAAAAAATTTTAAAAATTATTGAGAATTGTTCTATAATAATAGTAAATCTAATGAAAAGCAGTTCTATGGCAAAATTGTCACCATCGTGATCAAAGAGACTAAGCAATGCACAATTATTTTAATTATTTAGTTATCGAATAAGTTCATTAGATTGATTTATTCAATACTAGACCTAAAATAAATTCCTATCACATATGAAACATAAGTGTTCAAATGTGTTTATGAGTTTGTTATTCCTATTTTATTCAAGTGTAGTCCAATACTGAAATCAGATTGGATTATACATCCTTATAAAATATGGAATCGCTCAATTATAATAGTAAGAGTGAGTGTAGATGAATTCATAAAATATACTGTATAAAATCTCCAAAAAAAAAACAAAAAAAAAACTGAAATCTTCATTTTGTACATAACTTAGGCTAAATAGAAAGAATAGTCAAAATTTATTGTTGAGTGGTTTTATGATTATTAATTGGACACATGCAACAGAGCAAATTAAATTTACGAGATTGCCTTTGGAAGTCTAATGACAGCCTTGTGCAATTATTGAGTTACATCCAAGATATTATTGAAATCCTGGTTTATCAAGTTGCTTTAAATTATTACATTAAATTGTATGATTTACAACTTTTGAAATATGAAAATCAATTTGAGTTGAATTATATACTTGAAATATCAAGATGTAATTTAAACAATGATTTTTATTATCCTATTTTTTATTACTCAAATGTCTTATCTGGTCACAGATGAGATATTCATTTGATAAGAAATGAATTTAATCAATTCAGTTTATTTCATCTAGAACTTTTCTATTTATCAAGAGTAAAACTAAACAACTTAATTGATGTGATACTATTAATTGTTATTTGGTTAATAAAGGTCTTATCTTGATTTCTTGAAGCAAAGATTGACAAGATTTAATTGTGATTGATAGAATATCAGAGTTTGAGATTAGATTTCCCATTTGTATACCAATAGAAACAGATTTCTCATAGTTTCAATTATAAACTATTAAGACTCTGACAATTTCCAACAATACTCGTCTACAATATATTTATAAAACAGGAATAGCTATTTGTTTGTGTTTGAAAACCTTGGTCTATTTTAGGGATTACAAAATAGAAAAGAAAATTTGGGCTCGTTGTTATTCTTATTAGAACCTTGATCCTTGAATTGTTTGACCAATTACCGAATCGTTTTTTTTTTTTTTTTTTTAGTTAATAAATTTATCAACAAAGTTCACTTTATTATTGTCATATTTAGTTATTTGACAAACAGCACAGAATTTAATATATCTACCTACTTTAAGGTTCATTTTTGGAAAATAGTAGTTTTGGGAAATCTGATGTTAAAACCTGATTCACGAGCTTTCTTATAAGTCCAGATGAAATATCGTCTTTCGATTTTGTGTGAATCTAAATTACAATTATACTTATGAAGTTGTTCATTAAATTGTTCAATTCATAACTAACTACAAAAAAATCGAAATGGGATCCTATTGTTCAATTTTGATTGAATCAATAGGTAATTCACTTGGTTTTTTAATTCATATTTTTGAGGAATTAAAGTCTATTTTAGTAATAAAACAGATTAAAAGTCATTAAAAGATGAATTATTTGAGTCAAATGTTCTGTTGAATCCAAAACAATTTGATAATTTGGAATTGAATTTTGACTTTTGTCTTTCTTTCACCTGTTGCTTTTACAATCAAGAGTATACAGAGAATGAATCTGTTTCATTATTTTCATTTTGGGTGCTTTTACTCTTACGGATACTCCATATTTGATTATATTACGAATTGTCTAATTGATTGAAAGTCAATAAAAGATGAATTATCTGAGTCAAATGTTCTGTTGAATCTTTGGGTCGATATATTAGACAGTATGATAATTTGGAATTGAATTTCGATTTCTGTCTATCTTTCACCTGTTGCTTTTACAATCAAGAGTATGCATAGAATGAACTATTTGATTTATTCCTATTTTAGTTGTTTTTCCTTTTATGGATTTACTCCTTATTTTATTATATTTCGAATGAGTCTTTTTGAAAATATGCTTTTAAATCAGTTTTTAAATTGTCACATAATGTAAGGCAATAAATGAGGAGCTTAACAGCTTAACGTTTGCTGGTTTGTGTTACCTAAATGTTGTTTATTTTTGCTTCATTGAGCCCCTACTTTTCAATTCTTTGTCAAGCTTTTGACAAGAAATTAAGAAATTATGTATGAAATCTAACGTAACAAAAGTTTAAAGTTAAATAAAATTACTAATAATGACCTTGATTTATAAATTGAATTAATAATTATTCATGGGATTCCAACAAATTTAAATTTTTAGACTAACATGAAAATGGAAGCGACAAAACCCAATATTGTCATTAATTCTAAAAATTAAATAATATCAATATTGAACTATTTTGAGATAACATACTTTATTTTCTTCTCAAACCCTAGAGATCGGTGTAAATTGTTTGATTTTTCAATTAAAGATGTTGAATGAAGGCTGGGGATGGTTCATCAAATATTTTAGAAAGAAACTGTCATTATTACTTTCTAAAACTTTCAACATTAAAGTCATTTGTGAACTTAATGCAATCATAGAGATATTGAGACTTAACTGAATTGACTGCATGTATACCTTTTTATTTTTCTTTGTTTTTTGTTATGATTCTCATATTTTGGGTATTTTTTGCAGCAAAACCATTTATTTTTTTGCAACAATAACATTTAATCAAACATACACAAATAATGAAATGCTTAAACTTTCCATTTTAATCATATATTTAACCACTTTTACTATATGTATTGATAATCACAATGAAATAAATGATAATTTACAATATAGCAAACAACCACCAATTCCCAAATCTTATTTTTTACCAAATCAGAACCTTGAAACTAATAATAGTATAAAAGATGGGGAAGGTGAAAATCAGATATTTACAGAACAAAGTAAAAGAAAGAAAGTCCTTATTGAGAAAGAAGAGCCAGAACTAGTTTACAAAGAACGACAAAAAGTTGATGAAGAAATGGATGAAATTAATAAAAAAAATAAATGGCAATTGAATGCTGGATTATACATCGAAGGAGCAAGCGGAAGAAAAGGTAACATAAAAGACTTCGATAGCAGTGATGACGAAGGTAAGAAATTCTGGTTATTTCAACATGAAGATGATGAAGAAATTAAACAATTTAAACCTAATGAAATTGTTTGTTATAATTTAAATAACGATACTTCACCATATATGTTTAGAGACTTTGAAGATGAAGAAGAATCTGAAGAAATTTTCAAAAATGGTTCAAATTTTTTAATCAATTTTATAAATAGTTTATTATTAGTAATTTGTTTATTAATTTCAATCAATATTAATATATATTAAAATGTTTTAATAGAACTCTAGATTTCATGATATGATGTAATTGAAAACACAGCCATTAAAAAGCTGGGGTATTAACACATTATTAATCTTTTAGATTGATAAAACCCTTTATTTAAGAAAACAAACTCAAAATGTTTCAATTTCTTGGAAGATATCAAAAAAAAAAGAAAAAAAAAAAAGAAACAGCACCAAGTTTTAAACGTCATAATTATTGAAACGACAATATTTCTTAAACATTTCTAGATTAAAATTAAAAAATAGAAAAGAATAGAACACAAAGAGATCGTTGAAATAACAATTCCAAATAATATAACAATCTAAACGAATATTTAAACGATAATCATAATATAATTTATAAAATATGAAGTTATATAATAAAGTATCAATCAGATAAGCGGTTATCAATAGCCTTCATTCCTGACATAACCGAGTTTTTAAAAGAGTTACTAAAATCAGTATAATTTATTCTATAAAAAGAGGGGATAGTGTAAAAATCAATAAAAGAGAGACTAGACTAGACTACTGATAATTTTCTTGTCATTACTTAATTTGAATAATAAAAATTAAATATTATGATCCAATTGAAATATTAAAAAACTTGTTATCAAAATGATAATTTTATAATAAAAAATAATATTTCCGGGCTTTGTATGTTGTATCAAAGTTTTAACCGAATACAATAATTTAGTAGTACTTATACGTGAAGCAAACGAGTTGAAATACGGTTAGATACTGCCACTTTTACACGTGACAGCTTAGATCTATGGAAAAACTCTAAACTATTTAGAGATACCCACTGTACATATGGAAGTTAAAATTAGAAACAGAAAGTAGTGGGATGATAGCTAAAAAGTAGTTAGGTTAATAGTATATAACTATACGGTAATTAAAAGTAACCAAGTCACGTTTCACATATAAAATTAAATACAATAATTGGCTGTTTAATAAACTAATTTCTTGGCACAAATTACTAAAAAATTAAAATTGTTAAAATTGGGGCCAAGAAAAAAAAACATTTATTAGTTTTGTCGTCGCAGTTAGCGGTGTGTATATAAATGTATTGGTAGTAGTTTTCATTCTTAAATAGGCTTATTGGTTTTACCGGTTAATTCCATTTTAAATGATCTTTCCATCTATGCATATCCCTTACTTTTAGTACAAAGACTAACTGAGAAACAACAGTTGATTAGTCAGATACGACTTACATAAAGAATCATATCATAACCTTGGTCTAGTTTCCCATTCCCTTTCCCATTTCAATTTCCAATTCTAGTTCTTTCAAATAAATTCATATCAAATGTGTGTGTGTCTCTTCTTGGCATTAACCATAGTGTGTTATAAAATAAGTAGTATTAAACATTATATAAAAAATAAAAATAAGAAAGATACACTACCCCATACATAAATTTCTGTTTTTCTTTTTTTTACTTAAATATCAACTAATCTGCTGCTGTCTTGTCTTGTCACCAAACTTTTTTTTTCATATATTCTTATTCAACTTTAGTTTTATATTTATATTTATATCAACCAAGACTTTTTAATTTCATAATTTAACATTTTATCACTTTTCAATTTTATAACAATTATTTACTTATTCATACTTTTACATTATACTATACTATACTAAACATTATAAAAATTTATTATGAATTATAATTTACAACCAAATGTACATCCAGTTACATATTTAAATGCTAATCATCAACAACCACAACAACCAATACAAGATAAAAAGGAATCATCATTGGAGATTGAAAATGCAACTTCTCCATCTTCTATAACATCATCTAATTCACCAAATCATAATATTAATGGTTCACCACATTCTTCATTTACATCCCAATCTGCTGCAAATTCACCAATTGATGTACTTAAACAACAAATTCAACAACAAAGTCAACATGTTCCACATGCTCAACAATCATCTCAACAAGTTATACCACAAACTAATCAATATCAACAACAACAACAACAACAACAACAACAACAAGCTTCAGTTATACCACAACTTCCTCAACAATCTTTTCAACAACCAACTTTACATCCAAGTTTACATCAACAATATAATTCATATTACATGTATAATCAACAACCACAACAATCACAACAAGGTCACGAATATGATCAATATGGTAGTTATCAAAGTTTAGATTCAAGAAAAGCTTCAGTTTCAACTACAAATTCATCAATGATTGGTTCTAGTCAAATTATTTCAAAACCAAAAAAGACTTATAAAAAAATTAGAGATGAAGATTTAAAAGGTCCCTTTAAATGTGCTTGGGGTGATTGTTCAATAATATTCCAATCTCCTGAATTTTTATATGACCATTTATGTGATGATCACGTTGGTCGTAAATCTTCAAATAATTTAAATTTAACTTGTTGTTGGGATAATTGTGGTACAACAACGGTTAAAAGAGATCATATTACAAGTCATTTAAGAGTTCATGTACCTTTGAAACCATTCCATTGTAATTTATGTACAAAATCATTTAAAAGACCACAAGATTTGAAGAAACATTCTAAAATTCATGCTGATGATCATCCAAAAAAATTAAAGAAGGAAAGAAAATTACAACAACAACAACAACAACAACAAAATAAAAAGAGAAGTTATGATTCAAATCTTGTTAATAATATTTTAACTGATTTTAATTTCCCAAATAATGATTTTAAAAGATCTAAATTAGATTATACTTATAATCATGATATGTATAATAGATTAAATGATCAAATACATCATTATCAACCACAACAACAAGTTCAACCTCAACAACAACCAACATATTCAAATAATACTTTAGGAGAAGCTGAAAAATTCTTTAATCAATTGAATAATAGTATTGAAATGACTTATAATTCAATGTCATCTCAATATCATCAACAACAACAACAATCAACTCAACAACCACAACCCCAACAAAGTCTTTATCCATCAATATCATCTACTTTACCAAATATCAATTCAAATCAAAATACATCAACATCTACTTCAAGTTATTTATCCAGTTATCCACAATTTAATAGATATAATTTATCTTATCAACAACAACCACATCCAAATGCATTGGAATTTGGTAATGTAAGTACTTATCAAAAGAGTGGACAAAAGGATGAAGAATTGGAAAAATTGATTGAAAATTTGAATTTGAAGGATGAAGTTGAACAAGAACAAGTTAAAGAAGAAGATTCTGAATTTGAATCTGAATCTGAATCCGAACCTGAATCCGAAGTTGAAGATGAAATTGATGATTCAATAGTGATTAATGGATATAAATTGAAAGATGTTGAAGATCAAAGAGAGTTGATTAAATTTGTTTTAGAACATATTAGAAAACTTAAAAATAAAATTAATCCAGATAATATTGGATTTAAAGAAAATTTATATCCAACAATTACTGCTTTTTAAATGATTTAATTGTGATGATGATGATTTTTAGTTTATTATTTTAGTTCGTTTTTATTTTTAATAAATGTGTGTTAATATTATTTTAGACAAAATATAATTGACTTTTATTTTATATAGTCTCTATTTACATTATTAATCCACAACCAATCACTTGATTATCTCTATATAAAACCCCACCTTGACCTGGAGCAATTGCTCTTCCTGGTTCAATTAATTCAATTTGTATTTTATCTCGATCAATTTTATCGATTTTATTAATATTCATTGACCTTGTTAATGAACTATATTGGAAACTTAAATTGTTCATCTTTAGAACCTCATCAATTGGATAAAATAAACTTAAATCACTTAAATTGACTACTTTTTTAAATAGTCTTGGATTATCATGACCTTTAACTATTATAATCTCATTTGTTTTGGGGTTCTTTTCACTTACATACCAAATACCTTGATATTTTGGATCTCCCTGTGGCATTGATATAGAAGATCTTTGACCAATCGTAGCATGCCATAATCCTTGATGTTTGCCCCAAACTTTCCCATCTTCAGTTATAATATTACCTTCATTTGGTTCCAAATATTCATTTAAAAATTGACGAAAATTTTTTTGATCTGGATTCACAAAACATAATCCTTGAGAATCAGGTTTAGCAAAATTATGTAAATTTAATTCTTTTGCCATTTGTCTAATTTGTGGTTTTGTATAATGTCCAATTGGGAAAAGTAATTTATTTAATTTATTTTTTGAAATTGTTGATAAATAATAACTTTGATCTTTTTTAGTACTAACCCCTCTTAATAATTCAAATTCATTAGTGGTTTTATTTTTCATTATCCTTGCATAATGACCAGTGACTAATTTCCAATTTCCTTGGGGATATTGTGTATCAAGGTATTGACATAATTTACCAAATTTGACATATCTATTACAATTTATATCGGGATTGGGTGTTAGACCAACTTTATACTTTTCAATCATTGGTTCAAATACATTTGTCCAATAATCAAATTCAAAATTAACTCTTTGAACTGGGATATTTAAAGTTTTACATATTTTTTGTACATCAATCCAATCTCTTTCTATACATACAGAATTTTGATTCCAATTTGCCATATATAAACCAGAAACTTTTGGATGGTCTTTAAACATAGCTGCACAGACTGAAGAATCAACACCAGAACTCATGGCTATAATTACATGATCGTTTAAATTTGGTTTTGGTTGGGTATAAATTGATTCAGGTAAGATATTTAACTTTTCAGTAGTATCTGATGGAATATACGTTTTTTGATTAAAGTAAAAGGGTACAGGAGTATGATTAAACCGTATGGATATGAGATTTTGTGATTGTCGTAGTAGATTGAAATGAGATCGTATTTGAATCATGATGCAAAAAAATGAAGATCAAAATTAGTTTTTTTTTTTTTTTTTTTTTTTTTCAGATTCCTCCACATTTATTATCATTTATCATGTCTTTAGCATATTTAGATAAAGCAAGAAAGATCCTTTGTATTGGAAGAAATTATGCTGCTCATATTAAAGAATTAAATAATGTTAAACCTCAACAACCTTTTTTCTTTTTAAAACCTTCATCATCAATTTTGAAACCAAATACAAATGAACCATTTTTAGTTCCAAAAGGAGTCATTGTTCATCATGAAGTTGAATTGGCATTTGTTTTAAATAAAACTTTAAGAGATTTACCCGACACTTTTAATAATAAAGATGCAATTGATTGTATTGAAGGTTATGCACTCACTATAGATATGACAGCTAGAAATGTTCAAGATGAAGCTAAGAAAAAGGGTTTACCTTGGTCAATAGGTAAAGGATTTGATACTTTTTTACCAGTATCAAATTTTATACCAAAATCAAAAATTCCCGATCCATATAATGTAGAATTAAATTTAAAGGTAAATAATGAAGTTAAACAACAAGATAAAACTAATTTAATGTTATTTCCAATACATAAGATTTTATCTCATATGTCAAGAATTATGACATTAGAAAAAGGTGATTTGATCTTGACGGGTACTCCAAAAGGTGTTGGACCAATCCAACCAGGTGATTTCGTAGAAGCTCAATTGAAAGTAGATGGTGAATTAATTGAAGAAATTAAATTCAATTCAATTGAAAAACCAGGTCCATACATATACAAGGAAACTTAAAAAAATCAAAATGTTTAATTAATGCAAAATGATTATCTATAAAAATTTAATTATTCTTTCATATAAATATTCCATCTATTGGAGGTTGAAATTGTCTAATTATTATATTTGCTTCACTCATTACTTTATGACTTTGAATATCCATTGAATAACTTTGAGCATAAACAACTTCTTTTATACCGCTTTGAACAATTTTAATTGAACAAGTTAAACAAGGACAAGTATTACAATATAATACACTAATTCCACCAATTCTATCTCTTCCAGCTTCTAATAATGCATTTTCTTCAGCATGAAGACATAAACAAGTTTGTAATGAATTACCACTACCTAATCCTTGATTACATCTTTGACAACCACCTTCATTACAATTTGTTAAATGTCTTGGAGTTCCATTATAACCAGTTGCAATAATTCTATTTTCTCGAACGATAACACAACCAACTCTTCTTTTCATACAATTGGATCTTAATGCAGCTAAATCAGCAATTTTCATAAAATAACTATCCCAATTTGGTCTTAATCTAGTTGTATCCATTAAATTTAATTCAGATAATTTTATATATAAATCTTTTATTGAATTCGAAGTATTAATGATTTTTATTTGTGCATGATTATTAATTTCAATAAGAGCATTACTTGAATCAAATAATAAAGAATCATTGGCGTGAATGAAATGTTCAAGAATTTGATATTTTGTTTGTCTTTTAAATCGAAGATTTATTGGTGCATCAATTGAAACATGAAGGAAAAATGGTCTTTTATTTAAATTGGTTAATAATTGTATATTTGAAATAATAACCACATAATTATTTTGCCAATTAATTGTAACAAATTCAAGTAAATCTTCAATGGTTAAAAATGTTTCTCTATCTAATGATATTAGATCTAATTTTATATCTTTATTTTCATCATCTGTTTCATCTTTTTCAACATCGTCATAAGATTTATATTGTATTAAATTGAATCCTTGAAATGTCAAGTATTTTGCCACTTCTGTTTTACCAGAACTTATAGTACCTGATATCCCAATTAACATTGATCTAGATTTATGCCTCGCGTATGATGAAAAATCTTGATTTATTTTTTCTCGTAAATCCAAGATCTATTATGAATTGGAGAATAATCAAAAATATAGAAGGAAGATGTATGGAACCGAAGTCTAGATCTTAATTAATGTGGTTGGAGAATGCTAATTTCTGTATTCAAGAATAGTAGTATCAATCAAGAAAAATTGTATCGAACAGAAAATGGAATGAGTTTTCCTAAAAGACAAACAAAACTGATTAATTTTAACTACAGAATACTCTAATGTGGTTTTAGTAGTTATTAAAATAATCAAGAATGATTTTTATTTCTAAACATTCTTATTCACCTTAAAAATATGTGAATAATCTAATGATCTACATTTCATAGACCAATGATTAAATAATACCAGAAATTCATGACTTTCATTTATGAACAATGACTTTCATAAACTAATCAATTCATATCTGATTTAGTTGTGACAATATTTTGTTATGATTAACTCAAATTAAAGTCACTATCATTCTTGCAACTCTTCACAAGTTTATACTTACCTTGAAGCATTATTTCCATGAAAATTGTTCATCTTGGAAAAAGCCCGTGTCAAATGCCAATTGAAATACAAAATTTCAGCAAAGATTTGCAACCACGACGCTGTAATAACTAACCAAGGAACCTTTAGATACTGACCAGTTCATTCGAAGAATAAAAATGGTCGCATTTTTTTATCGTGAGAAAATTAATTTGTTCTCCCCGGATTATATTATGTTAATCAATAATCTACTACTATTACTACTACTACACATTTCCAATTTTGTCTATGGTATTCAACATAAACGAGGATATTGTAATCAATTAAACACTTGTGGGAAGAAATCAATTTTTGGTAAACCATTACCATGTGCTACATTTGAACCAGCAATTAAACCTTCAATTGAAACACAAGAGAAATTACAAAAAATATGTGGTGAATCATTTGAATTTGTATGTTGTTCAGATGAACAAGTTGAAATATTAGAATCTAATTTGAAAAGAGTAGATCCAATCATATCCTCTTGTCCAGCATGTCATAAAAACTTTTATGATTTTTTTTGTAAATTTTCATGTTCACCAAATCAATCACAATTTGTTGAAATATTAAAAACTGAAACTTCAAAAGATAAGAATTTAGAAATTATAACTGAAATTAATCAATATATTGATCCAAAATTTGCAAAGAAATTTTTCAATTCTTGTAAAAATGTTAAATTTCTGGCTACAAATGGTTATGCAATGGATTTAATTGGAGGTGGTGCTAAAAATTACAGTGAATTCTTAAAATTCTTAGGTGATGAAAAACCTTTACTTGGTGGTTCCCCATATCAAATCAATTTCAAATATGAAATTGAAGAAGAAAAGGATAATGAAGGATTAATTTTAAGAAATGAATCAGTTTATCCCTGTAATGATGGAACTTATGGTTGCGCATGTACGGATTGTGAATCTTCTTGTCCTAAATTACCCAAGATTAGAAATTTAAATAAAAAATGCTATGTTGGTGGTTTACCTTGTTTTTCATTCACAATATTGATAATTTATATTTGTTTTATTATTATCTTGGGTGGATACCATCTTTATATTGCGAATACAACTAAATCAAGACATAATTCATTAATCATTGATGATGATGAAGATACAATGATTTCTCCTTTAAATTATGTAACTGTTAAAAAATCAATTAAGAAAAATTCAATAATCATCAATGAAAAATTGGAATCATTATTTGAAAAAATTGGATTTTTATGTTCATCATTTCCTGGTTTAACCATTGGAACAACATTAAGTATAAGTTTTTTGATCTGTTTATTTGGATTATCAAAATTAAGAATTGAGACGGATCCAATTAATTTATGGGTAAGTCCTAATGAATTAGCATATAAGAATCAATTATATTTTGAAGAAAATTTTGGTAAATGGTTTAGAATTGAACAAATTATAATCAGTTCTAAAAATGAATCAGAACCAATTTTGAATTGGGATAATTTAAAATGGTGGTTTGAAAAGGAATTAGAATTAGAAACTTTATCTTCCAAGACAAAATTATCAGACATTTGTTTCAAACCATTAGGTGATACTTGTGCAATACAATCTTTTACACAATATTTCAATGGTGATATAAATCAATTGACTGAAGATAATTGGCAATCGAAATTACAAAAGTGTATCGATTCTCCAGTTGAATGTTTACCTAGTTTTCAACAACCATTAAAATCTAATATTTTGTTTGATAACGATGATGTTACAAAAGCAAAAGCATTTATAATCACAATATTAATAAATAATGAAGAAACCACAACTGATTTCTCAATTGAATATGAAAAACATTTACAAAAATGGATAAAATCATTATCACATCCAAATTTAAAGATTTCTTATAGTACTGAAATTTCTTTAACTCAAGAACTCAATGATTCATCAAATACTGATATTAAAACTATTGGAATTTCTTATTTAGTCATGTTTATATATTCATCATTTGCATTAGGTGGAAAATTACCAACAAATTTTAAAGCATTAATTAAAACAAGATTTTTATTAGGATTATCGGGTATATTCATAATTTTATTATCTGTTTTAACATCAGTTGGATTCTTTTCATTAATCGGTTTAAAATCTACATTGATTATTGCTGAAGTTATACCGTTTTTATTATTAGCTATTGGAATTGATAATATTTATTTAATTGTTCATGAATTAAATAAAGCAAATAATGTTAAATATTCAATTGAAGAAAGAATTAGTCAAACTTTGGGTAAAATTGGTCCTTCATGTTTTATAAGTTCTTCATTACAATTTATTATGTTTTTGTTAGCTACTATTGTAGATATGCCAGCAGTTAAAAATTTTGCATTTTATAGTGCTGGTGCAATTTTGATAAATTTCATTTTACAAATGACTTGTTTTATTGGATTTTTAAAGTTGGATCAATATAGATTGGAAAATAACAGAATTGATTGTATGCCATGGATTCAAATTAGTTCAATACAATTACCAGAAGAGGATGATGAAGAGGGGGAGGTACAAGAAGAGGAAAAATTATTAAGTTTTCAATTTGCTTCATTCATAATTAAATACAAACGTAGAATTTTAACTATATTTGTATTATGGTTAGGTATTTCATTAAGTTTATTACCTGGAATTCAATTTGGTTTAGATCAAAGAATTGCCTTACCCTCAACTTCATACCTTATAGATTATTTCAATTCAGTTTATAAATATTTAAATGGAGGTCCACCAATTTTTTTTGTGGTCAAGGATTTAGATTTACTTTCAAAATCAAATCAACAAGAATTATGTGGGAAATTTTCAGGTTGTAATAAATATTCAATGGCTAATATATTAGAACAAGAATTTAAACGTTCCAAAAAATCAATGATTAATGAACCAACTTCAAATTGGTTAGATGATTTTTTCACTTGGTTAAATCCTGATTTAGATTTATGTTGTAGAGTTAAAAAATCAAATCCATTTGAATTTTGTCAACCAAATTCTCCACAACGTCAATGTCAAACTTGTTATATGGATAAATCTTATGATTCATCAATGGAGAATTTCCCAATAGATCAAGATTTTATGTTTTATTTTAATCAATGGATTCAAGAACCAAGTGATCCTTGTCCATTAGGTGGAAAAGCTCCATATTCAAATAGTATCTCAAGAAATCTAAACCATACAAATATAACTTCAAGTTATTTTAGAACTTCTCATGTTCCATTAAGATCACAAGATGATTTTATAAATGGTTATAAAAATTCATTAAGAATAGTTGAAGAAATTAAAAAATTTAATCATAATTTAAATGTATTTGTTTGGTCACCATTTTATATATTTTTTGTTCAATATTTAAATATTTTAAAATTAACAATTAGTTTATTATCAATTGGATTAATTATAATTTTAATTCTGAGTTATTTAATATTTGGATCAATTAAAATTAGTTTATCAATGACAATAACAATTTTATCAATATTAATTAATGTAGGAGGTGTAATGAGCTTATGGAATATTGGATTAAATGCATTATCTTTAGTTAATTTATTAATTATAATTGGATTAAGTGTTGAATTTACAATTCATATAAGTAAAAGATATGCACACAATAGCAATAATCAACAAGATGATGAAAATTCATATTTTTCAAGTTTGAAAATCTCAAATGATTCAAGAGTTATTAAGAGTTTAAGTGAATTAAGTGGATCAATAATTACAGGTATCATCATAACGAAATTTATTGGAATTTCAATTTTAGCATTCACTAGTTCAAAAATTTTTGAGATATATTATTTTAGAATGTATTTCAGTTTAATTACAATTGCTTCATTACATGCATTAATTTTATTACCAATTTTATTAAGTTTATGAAATCAAAGAAAAAAAATGAGAAATAATGACTTTAAGACAAAATGACAATTATTAATATATATGCTTTCTGAATAATTCTCTATATTGATCTTTAAAGAGCAGCAAAAAACAAAAAAAATGTAAACAAACGTAAGAATTGAACAAAATTGGTTAAACAACTAGAAGAAAGTATAGATTCTACATGTATCAGCAAGTCATTTACCTTAGCTTGGTTTAAATTAAGCATTACACTATAAAAACTTCAAAGTTGAGCATCATTGAAGACCGGACGGAAACTATAAGTAACTACACTAAAAGATACCTTGATACAGAAGGACTAGTCGATTATGTAGTTCATTTTGGAGCGATTCTAACTTTGATTAATCAATAAATTTGAGATTATTTTGTGTCATTATTCTCTATTGATTTAAATTTTCAACTTTTGCTTGAATTGATGAAGTATAAATACAAACAAAACTCTCGGTTTAACTTTTTTTTTCTCCTTAAGAACTTGGTTTAGTTTGTCTTTTGTTTAATGAATTCGATTAGTGTTTTCTTTTATTGACTGGTGTGTAATTATCAATTGGGGGATAAGTGTATTGCTATGGTAGTAAAACAGTACTCTTCTTTTTAGGATTTGTTCACCGATTTGATTGAGTACTTAAAGATCATTAAAAGATATTTTTGAATTCAGTTTTAACATTAGTTTAATGTTGAAATATGAAAGTAAAGTATTTTGAAAATTGCATTTTTTAGGATATTCTTTTAGTATATCTTTATCTAAAAGGTATATTAAAATATTTTAAAATCAACCAAAAGTCAATTGATAGCCATTTCAAGGACAGCAGGTATTCTTTTTAAGGTCTGCTTTAAAAGAGACACTCCAAATTTTCAAATTCAAAGACCGCAAAAAGTTTTAGTTTTAAATCATGAAAATATATATAAAGTTGGAAGATTCCCTTACATCAAAGTGCTTTTTCGAATCATATGGAGAGATATCTGCAAATACTTGATGATACTCAAATTTGTTCAATTTGTTCATTAAAAGAAAATTCGAATTAGCTCAATATTAAATCATAAGTGGTATCGAAATTACTCCCACTACTTTCTAGTCTTAATCTATACTCAAATTCGACTGGAATTGTGATTAATCTGATTTATAAAATATGTTGATTGATTTCTCGTAATCAAGTCTAGAAAAAAAAAATTTATCAAAGATTTCAGAAACCACATCTTGGACGGATTTATTGAGTGTTGTTGATGATCTATAAGCTTTTGTTATAATAGTTTGGCTCTTTCAAGGCCATGACATCCGATTCGATACCAGATATCTCCCATATTGACTGTTAAGTATGATAAGAAAATAAAGATAATCATACTATAAAATTATAGCAATCAAAATTTGTTATTGAGTGAATTCCAAATTTTAAATTAAATAAAAAATTATTGGTATTTCATTTCAAAAGATTGTTCATTTTTGAATTTGTTTTATGAAAATTCATGGTGTCAGTTAATTCAGTCATATATTTGAAGAAGTTTTGACTTTTTTAACTAATAGACAAGGACAAGTGCACATACCACCGTTAAAATAGCATCGTAACCATCTTCACTTGTAGGAATACCAGTTATAATATCCATATTAATTGTTGTAAATACAATTGTATCACTTGTTGAACCACCAGGATCAATATCTTTTAAGTCCCTTGATCGATGGGACACCATATCAAGCTGTGTTTGGTAGGTTACCACGGCTGATGTAATATAGTATCAATTTGTGTTTAACGATTTATACAAGAATTGTTAATTAATAATGTACTTTGCTATCAATCAAGACTATGTTACGTTTCAAAAAAATTTAGCTAGTTTGATAGGTTGACATTAATCAAAGATAACTAGTTCATTTAGTTTTGACATTGTATTAATGTTGAAACATGAATGAAGAGTAATCTAATACTTACATTTTTTGTAATGATTTGTATGTTTTTTCAAAAAAGTATATAAATTTTTTTAAAAAGCGTTGATCTTTCACAATAAATTATCCAATCAATAGGTTGGCTGCAATTTCAGTGAGACGAACGATTATTGATGCAAATTTGTCTTGCAGCTAAATCATAGAGTTAGAGTAGATATCCAATTAGATAGTTCAGTAATGTAATATTGCATACTTCACTCAATATGTCTCGAAAATTTACTATAAAAGTTTTGCAGCAATTGTTGCGTATATATATAGATAGGGTGAAAAATTTAAAAGGGTGTAGAAGTAGAATTACCTAATTTGTAACTGATCTAAATAAGGCTGGAAAACAACCGAATTTAGTCAATACACAAAAACATAAACATTCAACATGTAAACACAAAGCAAAAGAGTAAACTAATTTTCGTCATATTTTAACTAAACAGTTGTTGATTATTAGTCCAAGTCATCAAATTAGCAATGAAAAAAAAAAAAAGTTGAATTATAATCAAAGATATCAGTGTAACATATTGGTGCTTGGTTGTAGAAAGAAGAGTTTGAATTGTTACAAAATAATAAAATATTATACTATAAAGATATTAACTTTAACTAACTCCTGATAGTTATTATTCCCCATCAATTGGAATTGTTGGTGAATCCAATTTAGTCTTTTTTTTTCGAATTTCAATTCTTGATATCACACTTTTTTTTTTTTTTTTTTTTTTTTTTCCATTTTGATTAAAAATTTTTTTTTTGTTGTTTTTTTTTTTTTTTTTTTTTCTATTTTCTTTTTTTTTTTTTTTT